>ONZK01001162.1:6679-28400 GCA_900322385.1 Pharnaceum exiguum | reverse complement strand
TCTTATTCCTCCCCTCCAACGCCCAACGCCCACTCACTTTTCCCTCCCAATCCCACACTGCTTGTGTTGTGCCTCATAGAAGAAACAAAAAAAAATTGAGCAAAAGATAGAAGAAACAAAAAATTAAGCCAAAAGGCTTACCCCCTAGGCTTCCTCAAAATGCCACCATAGCTCACAGATGTAAAACTTGAGGGCATTGCAATTGAGGCCCCAAGTAATGCTATGCCTACAAATGCTAAGGGCCTAAGGACTGTAGTGGATTGATGTACATAAAGTCATAGCACAAAAAGAAAGAGTGAGGGAGAACAGTAGGTGTTTTGCTGGCTGCCAGAAACAAAATGAATTCATTTTTCATAAAGTTTTTTCCTATTTTTATATGGTCACAAACCAAAGCACCATCTTTGTATCCATTGAGCTACTCTAATAGTCTTACCCACATTTATTCAATCATTTTGTTAACGAGAGACTCAACTGCCTCATAAGTGATCAACTCCACCAAGTGGTTGCTTATAGTTTTTCCCACTCCAAAAAGCAAAGGAAAGCTAACGGGAGACACCCATTGTATTTCAGATATCAAATATGATCTAATGCAGTAGCCAAGAATAAATAACGCAGCAGTTCTTCAAACCTCAGAGGCTCAGACACAGTCGCGTACATAAACAGCACAGAGAAAGTTCAGAAATAGACAACATCCTTTGACAAAGGAAGTTCAGAATAAACAACATAATTTGTTGAGTGCTATGTTCTTATAACAAATCTTAATTGTCTCTTACAGGGTCAATTAAACATGGAAAACAACTAAGCCTAAGTTGATATCATATTGACACCTAACAAACAACACTAGTACCTTACCTTTCTGACTCCAATTAGGTAATCCTAATCTTCAGCTTACTTAATAAAGCTGAAGATTAGGATTACACTTCCCAAAATAGAAATTTCAAGTCAATAGTTACTACAATGTCAAGCTCTGAATTGGTAAGCAAGACTCAAGATTTATGGTAAATGATTGCAAGTGTAGACCACAGAACTATACTAACATTTCAAACACTAATATAAAATAACATACTACCAATAGTGATTCAAGATGCATACAAATAATGAACCACCCACACCAAGCAATTAACAATAATGACACAACAAAGGGTTTGATAGCCAGACACTCACCCAAGCGGCGAGGTAGCGGGGCAGCAGGCCAGGTAGGAACCACAACGGGGAAAAGGTAAGGACCTTCATCAGTATTGGTGGCGCCCTTGTAGAGAAAATTATTCAAAATCCCCACAACCTTCTTATCTTTAACATTGACTGATACAAGCTTCTTCCCAACTTTGAACACCACAACGTCACCATCATGTGGATTTATCAAACACAGGCTCACTAACTTGTCCAAACTACCTCCAGCTGGTAAATATATCTGGTCAGACCAAATGTCGATAACACCCACCTTACACACAAAGCTCCACCCTTTATACCCCCTACCCAACCTCCACATCATCAGCTGCGCATCGTTCCCATTATGGTTCAGCTCAGTGTACTGAATACACCCACCAGTAGAGTCAATGGACCTGATCTTCTCCAGCCCATACTGGTTATACGGTATTTGGTGGCCCTCCGGGAGAGGAATAAACCTACACTTTTGCGCCCCGGTCGAAAACGGGTCGTCCAAGACAATCAGCCCAATACTGAGGTCGATCCAGAAGAGCTTATCATCAAACTCAAAAGCACCGTCTTGTCTCCACATGTGTACCCAAGGCATCTGAACCGGAAAGTTCCCTTCTCTGGTTATCCACTCACACGTGTCCGAGTCGTACGTAAGCAGTGAGGCAAAATCTGAGCCACATAATGGTTGGTACTCGATGACAACAAACCGGGTCTGGTCAGTAGAACGGTCGACCTTGGTGATAAAGCCCACGCAGGTAATGCTGTTGATGGGCTGTTTGGGCTTCCCCAGCCCAACCCACTGGCGGGTGACCGGGTTGCAGATGTAGAGAGACGGTTCATCGTACCTATGCGAGAAATGGTTTCTGTCCTTCTTGTGCTCAGCTTGTGGGTCCCGCTTGATGTTGATAGAGAATAATATGAGGCCGTGTTTGCTTGACGTGATTATTAGAGGGGCACGGGCAGGGGCAGCAGATGTATTGTCTGGACGGTCAGCACTAGATAGCAAGTTGGGGCCCACTGAGAGGTGGCTGATCTCAGGGGGTGAGGAGAGAGAGAGGAGCAGGTCTGGATCTGGGGCTGGGGCTGTTGGGGTTTTGATAACTCGGTCGAGGATGGCCCACGAAGAAGGGTTGAGAGAGAGGAAGGTGGAAATGAAGAAAGGGTGTGAGATGTAAGATAGCCAAGCTTTAGAAACGGACTTGAAGCGGAAGAGTGTTTTAGTGGGTATACGGGTTAGGATGTCTAAGATAATTGGGTCTGGGAGTAGATCCGACAGTGGTGAATCTATATTCCCGCCGGTCATTTCTATTTTGGGTAAAGAGAGAAAGCTTGAGATTTTTTTTTTACTTTCTGTTTTTTTGACTGAGAGTGTGAGGGCGAAGTAGACGGCAGCTTGTAAAGGAAGATGGAAGGGATAGGATAAGGGTTTCTACTGTGTGTAGTTGTACTGTTGTACGCTGTGTGACTGTGTTGGTTGATTGGTTCTCATCAGGGCTCCTCGGTTTGGTTACATGTGAATCCCAATATGTTTTGGGCCGATGCGAAATGTCACTCGGACGCCCAAGAGTAAATTACAAGGGAGCTGAAATACCAAGCTGGGTTATTACTATTTACTATTCGTATTCCCAAATGTGGTTTATGGGCTTGTTCTTTAGATTTAAACTTTACTGAACTAAATTTAAAATAAGAATTTTTTGTTTAATTGCTTTAACGCTTAATTGATTATCAAATTTCTATTAATATTATACATTTACCAAATTAGTTGATGATATATTCTAATGATATACTAATAACGACAAATGAATGACATGATCAAAGCTAATTACGTACGCAAGTTACGAGTTGAATTGTGAAAAACTAAACTGAGCTTAAGTTGTAAATAGCAAGATAATGTAGCCCATGACTATTTTCCCTAGATAAAAATTATTGTAAAAAAAATATTTTTTTATTTAAAAAGGGAAATCTATGTATAAATAATTATTGACCATTGATGTCCACACTTGCTTAGAATAATACTTTGAAGATAGTATGTATCAAAATTTATGGCTTTATATTCAGGTTTTTTTCCAGCTTAGACACTGCTATTAAACTTAATTTGTTCCAATTAAGTTTAATTATGTTTGGTTTGTTTAGTTAATGTTTAGTTATATTTTTATTATATTTCATCCCTGTTTAGTTAAGTATAGTTAAGTTCACTTTTTTCTATTAAGTTGAGTTATTAACCACACAAACAAAGCAGTACCTTCCTCTTGATATTTCTTACTATTTTTTAAAGTCATTTCTTACTATTTTTTTGTGACTTAAAACATTGATTCGTATGGCTATGGAGGGGCTTAAAGCCATGAGCCTAACAATTATTTATTCCGGTTTAAAACGATTGTCTTTTTCATTTTGCGTGTTTAATCTTTTTCTAGAGGAAAATTTTCTTTTCTTTTTTTTTTGCCAAAGTTGTAACATTCTAGGGCATAGCACGGGTTGTAAATTGTTATAATCCATTAATGTTAAACCTATTTGTCGAATAGGAATCTATCTATATCTATATCTATATTATATACTAAGAGAGGCTACAGAGAGAGAAAACTGGATTAGCCCTGCCTTTTATAATCCGGCTTATGCTTAGGTGGAAGTTCCGCATTGGTTGGAAACTCCAGTTAAACAAACAAAATTGCTATAAATTACTGTTTTTTTGTTTTCTTATTGAAAAAAAAAATCAAAAACGTTTTTTAAAAGAAGAATAAATAAAATTTGACAAAATATTTTACTTCCAAAACGATGATACTGCAGAAAAAAAAAACTTTTACTTCCAAAATCGATATAGCAAAAAAAAAAAGAATCTTTAAATGTCCTTTTTGGAAATACTAATTCTAGAAAAAAATAATTAGATTAATTAGAATACTTACATCGTACACCCGGTGGGCAATTTATATCCTACGCCCGGTGTACCTTCCTCCGTACACCCTCTTTGTTTATATCTCTTATTTTAGGCCCAATACTTTATAAAAAATAAAGGGCCCAATTTTTAATCATCTACATACCTAAGTGGGTGTACGATGCTCATTGTACACCGGGTATATGGTATAAATTGCCAATTAATTATATATAAACTTAAAATACTAATAAAACACGATACATCAAAAAATCAGAATCTTTGAACATTCTTCTCGGTTTCTCTATTGTTGTGCTATGATTTGGTCATTAACAACCATGTACATGTACTGATATACTCCCGTTATACAAATGCTGAAGGACTTGGGGGCATGGTGAAACTAAGGGGAAACACATGGGTTTTTCTATATTAGGCATATAGCCACTTTTATAACTTTATTATATATCTGCTTTTTCTTTCAAGTTTAATTCAGTATTTTTCAATATTAGTTAGATAGGTAAATATGGTTGGGGGTAATCCAGTTCAGCATTAGTTATAATTTTAATAGTCTTCGGGTTTTCATCAATTCAGAACCTTTTAGTTTTTTCCAGTACTTTTGAATTTACTTCTGTTAAGGTCTTTACCCACGAACAAAACAAACTCTAAATTTGTAGTATCATGTCGTCTTCAGTTCAGTTACTGTTGTGTTTTGTTCATTTGAAGTGTTACGGATCAGTTTTTTCAATTTAGTTCAATATAGTTTTTGGTTATAATTTTAACTGCGTTTAGTTTTTTCAGTTCAAGTTAGTTTTTCAACTCTGTTTAGGTCCATCCAGACAAGTAAAACACACCCTAAGTATCCTACAAAAACAAAATTAATCGAGTTTGGGAATAATACCAGATGCCTTAGACCATTAATTCATCAACGATTTTTGAAATAGTTCTATTTCATTACCCTTAATTTTCTAATTCCGTGCATCGCACGGGAGCTGCACTAGTTATATACTAAGAGAGGTTACGGAGAGAGAAAATTGCATGAGCCTTTCCTTTTATGATTCGGCTAATGCTTAGGTGGAAGTTTGTGGTTGGCTAGAAACTATAGTTAAACTATAAAAATTGCTATAAATTAATTTTGAAAAAAAAAGTCTTTCAAAAAGGCAAAAAGAAAAGAACAAAAAAAAAAGAATCCGAAAAATTTAGTTTGAACTAGGAATAATCAATATTTTATTGTTATAAATAGGAACTTTTTTCATTAAATTTGGAAAAAAAAACATTTTTAAAATTTACAAATTATATATAATTAGAAAGCAAATAAAATATTTGCGGAAGTGTATAATAGAATTTTGATAAAATCTTTGTTATATATCTTTCTTTCATTCTTTTAAAAAGATACTTCTATCGTTTTCCCATTCTTCTTTGTTCAAAGCAAATCAGCAATGGTCAATTTACCATTGTCACAAAATTTTCCATACATTTAACGGAATAAAAAACTCAGGAAGCGTTTGGGTTCTTGGAATATTGTTCTTTAGGCAACCACTTTTATATTTTATATCTCTCTTTTTTCCAGGGTCATTTCAGTTCAGTTTTTTTTTTAGTCCAATTCATTACAATTTAATTTTTTTCAATTCAATTTAGTTTAGTTTTACCTATAATTTACCGTCTTCAGATTTTTCAGTTCAATTCATAATCTTTCAGTTTTTTTCTTGCTGAGTTTCACTTCAGGTCTTTATATGTGAACAAAACAAACCCTAAATTTGTATTATCATGTCATCTTCAGTTTAGTTTTTTTTCAATTCAAAAGGTTGTGTTTTGTTTATTTGAAGGGTTATAATTCGGTTATTTTCAGTTCAGTTCAGTTTAGTTTTAATTTATCTGCCTATAGTTTTCTTTAGTTCAGTTCAATTGTTTTTCAGTTCACCTCAGATTTTTAAGTTTATTTCAGTTTCAAGTCCTTACAGACGAACAAAACACACCCTAAGTATCTTTCAGTTTAGTTTAATTTTAATTATATTTTTAATTGCATTCAATACATTTCAGTTCAAATCATTATTTTCAATTCAGTTTCAATTCACGTCACTAAATAAATAAAGCAGTAGGATAAAAAAAATGTATATTCTACAAAAACAAAATAAATCGAGTTTGGGAACAATAGCCATGTGTCTTAGACCATTGATCAATTGGTCAGCGATTTGTGAAAGAGTTCTATTTCATTACCCTTAATTTTCCAATTCCGTGCATCGCACGGGAACTGTACTAGTTTGGTTTATATTTTTAACTTTTCATCATTTATCTCATTGTTATATTACAAAAATCATGTAATTAAATTTAAATCAATATGGTTCTGTTTGTGCCAAAAAGAGGAGGGACCTCTAGTCAGCAAAAACGAGTGAGTCAGCATACAGGTCGTACCCACGTGGAAATATTGGGTCTGATGCTGTTTTAGTTATACTCAAGGTTATAATGGTAATTTATAGAAAATGTCCCGCAGTCCCTTTGGACACAGTGTTTGAGAGTTGATTCTTGTGGGTTAGAGGTCTTTTACTGGGTTAAAGTTTAATTAAGTGAGTCCTTTCATGATTTAGATAATGTCCATGAATGAGTCATAGTCCTGTAAGTTGGTTCAGATCGAGTCCTGTCATGTTCAGATCTAGGGAGAGTCCAGGTCGATTGACCTCTAGAGTGGTCCTGGTCGATTGACCTCTAGAGTGAGCTTGGTCGACTGACCTCCAAGGGAGGCTTGGTCGACTGACCTCCAAGGGTCGTGAGACCTGATGGTCCGGCCAGCCGATCAGGTCCGGCTCTCAATCGACTAAGTCTCGTTCAAGGACGAGGGCTACCTGATTGAGTGTTTCGTAAATCAGGTGGGAAGTCTTCAGATCTAAAAGAGTGCTCCTTAGCTTCCAGACTCCGGAGGGTACCTGCACAAAGGGATCTCCTGACGTATTAGGGGACTCCCCCTCCGAAGTTTAAGTTAGATATGGGGTGAGTGAGCCACTTAGAAACCCTAGTAATTATGGGTATAAAGACAAAAGTGTAGGGAGACAAAGGGAATGTCTTGTTTTTTGTGTGACTGATGTAATATCAGTTATGGCTTACCTTTCCCAATGCCAATCATTGGGTATTTATAGTCATTAATGAAGTAAAGTCAGTTGCTGGATGGGGGACAAGTGTTGCCCCAGGGTTGGAGGGTGTACCTCCACCACAAGCAGCTATACAACTGTCTATTACCATGTGCTGAAAAACCACTTGGATAGATATTTTGTTGTTCAGGGACAGCTGTGTCAGGTGAGTCACAATGCTGACTGGACGTGCGGGTCCAGGGATTTTAGTGTCCCCAACAGGTTCCATGGGCGTTAATATATTGTAATATTCCTGTAGTAAACAACCTCACTGACGACTCCCCTCCCCTAAAAAAAAAAAAACCTCACTGACTAAAAATTGACTACCACACCTAAGTTAAATGATCAGAGAATGAGACAATGGGAAGGATACCTTTTTTTTTTTGTCGAATCACGCATCAAGTAAATATTGCAGTTTGAATAGAAGACAGATGCTTTGAAGCTGAACAGTGGTCTCCTGACTCCAGTGCTGCGTACGATCAATTCAGTTTCAGCATCTGATATTCATGTTTAGATAGATCAAATTAATCAAAGAGAGATAGTTTGGGACCCAGAGTTCATACACATGATCAGAACCTAGGGAAGTAGGGAATGAAGTTTCCAAACTTTATAAACACAATGAAACTTTGAGTTCCCAATTCCCATTTCATCCCTTAACGGTACAAGCTAGTGATCACAGAACTTGGCTACTTCCCATGATTGTTATCAACTCGAGGAAACAATGCCAGTATGAACCGAAAGTATGTGAATTATAATTAATGATGCTACATACAGTTTCTAGAGCACCTTGAAAAAAACAACATTATGATTTCATTATCATACGTACGTAAATTGGCATATAAGCCATGTTGCTAAATTTGGGTCAGATAGATTTTTTTTAAGTGTACCATAATGACAGGGTTACTCACAGAGGGTTACTCGCAGCTGAGGACCAGATCGAGGATGATCTAACTAGCCTAATGCTTTAGGGGGAACCCAAAAAGGATAATCCTTAAAGAGAGACATAGACTTAAGCTCTTCTTCATCGCCAAACGGATAACATGGACTAATGCTGTTGTCTTGCATGTTGAAAATCCCTACATCGCAGCGGCTACCTTCTCGTATGCTGAAATAGATGCAGTCAGGTAAGGTTCCAGAAAACTCACCACAAAAGGAGTGGTTATGGCGGCCAATGAACATTGACTGCCCATTCAGCGACTCGAAATGCTGCAATTGATTATTCTGAAAATCGATTCTGCAAACATCAAAGTGTAAAGTTGTGTGGATTGGTAATTTTTTCTCATCTGTAAAGTAGTATCTGAAGACTACTAACAGATCTCCATTCTCCAAGGCCACGAGGTATTCATCGTACGGACCAATTGATCTCATAAACTTGACCGGCTTAGGTCCGTCTAGGCTTTCAAGGAATTCGGGCCGATATTCCCTACAGGCAGGGTTCAAATCTTTAAAATAATGTTGTGAAATCTCTATGCTCTCGCTATGGATGCTCAAAGACTTTATTAAGCCGTTAGAACCATATTCGTAGAGCATGGCATAGAACAAGTTGTTAGTTCTAGAGAACACAATTTGCCAATCCTTAGTGCCTCCTTGACCTACGTCCAGATCATCTATTTCTGGTTCGAACCACTTGAAATCCTTGGTATCATTGTTCATTTTCCTGCCGATTGGGAAATAAGAGATATTGCGGTCTCCGTATTCGGGATGCGTTTCATGGGCAGCAACGACACAGTCAGGGCTACTTGGGTTTGGATGGGAGAGAGTGAATTGCGACAAAAGCGGTAATTCAGCCAACTTTTTTGGGTCTACGTGATCCCATTCGTAATCAGAAGGACACCACCAGAATTTGTCTTCCCTCTCCATTTCGTCCACTTCGCTAAAACGAGGGAGGGTAGACAAAGAAGGGAGGGAAACGACGTTGATGTCATTACCTTTATACGGTTTAGTGAGGAAGACAGGACACAAGCCTTTACGGTCCACAAAACCTAGCCATCCACGAGTCGACGCGACACACTTAGCCGTAGAGGGGACTTCAAGTGACTCCTCCCGATTGATTCGTACAACCCGGTTCTCGGCTGGGCTATAGAACCTGTCCCAAACCTCTTTATCACATAGCCTCTCAGGAGATAGCATGAGCCATGGGGTTGATGGGTTGGGCAGGCGATCAACGTCTACGACTTCTCGGTCTGGGGCCTTAACCACTGACTTTCTGAAATAGTTCAAAATCTTGGAGGTAGGATCAACTTTCAAAGATGATGGGTTTACAGATGTTAAAGTACTTAAACTGCGGGTGAAACTAGGGTTTAACAACTTGGTTGTCATTTGTGTAATGTAGAGTAGACTGGGAAGGGGAAATGAGGGAAAGAAAAAAGATATTTAGAAAATCTGATCAAATGTAAAGGCATTACGCTCCTTTTTTTTTTATGGCTATTAGTTTCCCTATTGGGACGGTCCTCTGAGCATATCCAATTCTATGGAGATTTGCTTGATATACAATTGGAAAAAAAAAAAAGAAGTTACTGCTGTAGTATGAACTGTGATTAAAAAGGGTAGTATGAACTGTGTGATTTAGGCCTTAATTTAGCAGATTGATTAGGAATATAAAAAAACCGAAGCAGATTGATTGGCCTCATCAAAGTTGATTTCCAAGCGGTTAAGTTTTTCTTTACTGTTAGCCAAAATTCTGAGACTAATACGAACTCATGCTTGCCTGTGTTAACTGGTGGTGTCAGGTGTGCCTGGCCTGGTGTGACAGATTTCTTGCCTCTAGTCGATCTACATTGTGATTAGCTTAGGGCTTGTTCGGATACTGTTGAATTGTTAATGTGGTCAGAGATGGTAGAGTATTACTGATGTAAGGGACTAAAAACCAAAACAAAGATTGAGAAACCAAATTTTTTGGTTGGTGAAAATTGGTTGCAAGTTGTGAAAATATGTGAAAAAACCAAATTGGCAACAGTTTTTACCGAACAAGTTTTTGTTTTGAAAAAGCATTTGGAAACCAAAAACATGAAACTCACCATGATACCGAACGGGCCCTTAGTTTTTTTTTTTTTTTGCAGCTTCATTAGCTAAGTGGCGATTTATAGCTATGGATTTATGCCATCCGCTCAGACAGGATTGCAGGAAGAAACACGAAAGAGACGTTTCAATTCTTTGGACTCAAGTTTAAGAAGTGAAAACGCTGATCGAATTTCTCCAACACATGAGAAAACTCCAAAGAGAAAGAAAAAGCTGACAGAAACTGAAAATACACAAACAGCACAAAGTTTACTCAGAAGCATGACCATTGATTAACCACTCACACGTGAACAAGAAAACTTCCAGACAAATTAACGAATTTCAGATTTTCAGGCTTATACGCGGATGATGGAACGAGTTAGGGGAATCACAGTATGTAGAGGCAGTCAGGCCAGTAGGATGGCAGTCAGGCCAGTATGTACATGGCGTCGCAGACATTATGTTCAGGGTGGCTGGCTACTTATTCTGAAGAATAATGCAGTTGCACTTCTATACTTCTATATGAAGAATAATGCAGCTGCACTTCTATACCGCAGCACTCACCATTCATCAACAGTCACAGGGCCTGAACCACTGACATGTGTAGAATATAAGTAGAGGCTGGGTTACTCGAGGGCAATTTTGTTTCTGGATTCCTAAGTAAAAAAATTATTTTTGAAAATCAATAAACCATTTTGTTAAATATAAAAACTTCATAAAAACTTATGGTAATTGTCTTATGTATGAGATAAAGTCATTAATGACAAAAAAAGTTGATTAATGATAACTAAGTGATATGATCATTACTGACCCAAAATTAATAACCACGTCTCATATATGAATGAAACAGGTTCACACATTTTTTTCTGTAAAAGTTAATATCAATAATAAATTGTGGAAAATATCCCCCCAAACAAAAAAAAACTTGCTCTGTATACCACCATATAATCCGTTGGGTTAATTCACCATATATCCATTAGTTATGTATCCGGTTCGTGATGGCCATTAAACTTCTTTTTTCCGGCACGATATACCTTAGCTAACAAAGGGAGGACGACCGTAATTATTTTAACGTGGTATGTGATTATTAATTTGCTGAAACCTTGTACGTGGTTTATGCAAATGTTATTTTCTGGTTTTTTCGTCCGATACCCCCTCAATTTGTCCCCTCCCATCGGCAATTCTCCTTTTAGCATTTCTCTTTATCTCTCATTTAACTCTTATATCTATCGTTAAAAGTCCAAAAACAACATCTTTTCACGCTCTATTATATCCACTTAACTCGTCACTCTTTTCAATAGGAAATTTTGTCATTTTAGTCACTCATTAGGCAGCGTTAGACCCGTCAATTGGTCGGTCGATTACATTTCGTGTTCGGTTTTATTCGGGTTCCATCATTTCGAGTTTGAGTTTTTTTGACCGGGTTTGGGTCGGGTTTGCACATAGGTTTTATTCGATAAAAATATATTATATTTAATATTTTATTAAAATTTAATCACTTTTTTCACTTTTTATTTTAAGAAAATATTAATATATTAGCTTTCATATATTGAAATTGTAAAATGTATATATATGAATATTTTATTGGACAAACATGTTGTCTTGGTCGGGTCGAATCAAACCCACTCTTTACCAGGTTTTTGGGGTTTGTTCGAATTTTTCGTGTTTGAAACCCAATTTTTTCAGGTCGGTTTACAGATCAGTTTCGCAATCTGTCTACCATACAACCAGGTGTATATTACACCATACACCACATTAAAAAAAAAAACAATTTTTAAAAAATTCAATCTTCCTCTCCCTCTCCCCCCTTCATTTCACGACTTGCCCCCTTCCCCCTCCACTGTAACTCCCCAGTCCACATCCTCTCAAAAAACAAAACCCCAGCTTAATCTCTCTCCTTATTCCACTCTCTCTCCTCATCAAAAACTTCATTTTCATAACCTCTCACAATTTCACCCATTGTAGTCATAAAAATAAACCCCATATTTCATTATCCATCCTCACAAATAATCCCCATATCACACTCTCTCTCCTGACACAAAAATCATGAACTTCAATTAAAAATCAAATTCGGGTCACAAACAAGGGTCACGGATTGCGCTTCAACAGTCACAAAATAGATTGAGGTGGTCACAAATTGAACATCGGGGGGTCACGAAATTAAGGTCTAGGGGTCACAAATTGCGCGGTGGTTGAATACGGCGATGGGGCCGTGGCAATGAAGGGGTTTAATTTGGTGAAGGGCGACGGTGGGGACAGTGGTGGGTGAGGACAGGGAAATTAGATCTTTCATATTTTTTTTTTTCTGTTTTTCTTTCTTTAAATGGGGTTTCCTTTTTATTTTTTTAGTTGGGGAGTATGATATGACTACATTATCACTCAGCGAGGACATGGCCTTAGATAAGAGTTCTTGGAGAATGAGGATTAGGGTATTAGACTGTTAGGGTAGGATGCTAGACATGATAGGATAGGGGGTAATGTTAGAATATAGGACCTGGTGAGTCTAGTGTTTATGTTGTGCACGTTGTTCTCGCACTTCTATGGTATTTGTTGTCTTTCCTTCTATTTCACATGTGTTTTTTACTAACGCATTATTGAGGCTTTGCATGTCTATCCACGACTTTATATTTTTAAGGTTATATTGGTCGCTAACGAGTTTTCACTGCAGGTACAAACACTTTTGTGGGCATATTTGGTTTCTAATGGTTTCTCATTGCAGGTACAAAGCGGTTCTGTCGAAGGTACTAAGTGGGTCATTTCTTGGAAACAGTCTCCCGTTTTTTGAATCGGGGTAAGGCTGCGTACATCAGACTCCCTCAGTACCCCATCTTAGATGGGAGCCAATTGGGATTGTTGTTGTTGTTGTTTGTTGTTTGTTGCTCTATGCAACTGGTTGTATGGTAGAAATTGCCTCAGTTTCGCATCGGATAAATTTATGTCAGGTCAAGGCAGCGCCAATCAAGATGAGTATATATATTGTGCAAATATTGAAGAACTCGGGGGTAGCATATATACCATTATACCACATCCAAATTTAATAGGTATATGAGAAATTACACTAAATCTTTGATATACCGAGTGGATTTATGACTAATAATAAAAAGACTGATTAATTGCATGAGGGAAAAAACACTCATTTACCGTATTCAATGTGAAATTAAGCCCCCGAATTGACAATTTGGTCAATTTTGTGACATACAATGAACATTTTGGTTAAAAAAGTTACAATGTGGACATTATGGTCAATTTTGTAGCTTTGGATGGACATTATGGTCAATTTTGTAGCTTTGGATGGACAATATGGTTAGTTTTGTTATTTTGGGTAGACAAACTCATCAAATTGTTGCGAATTCCTAATAAAAATATAAGAAAATAGTCCTTTTATGTTTATGGTTTTAATTTTTAAAAATAAATAAAGGATAATAATTAACCAAAAAGCGAATATATTTCATTTTTGAAAAAAGAAATTACAAAAGAACTACAAATAGAAAATTATTAGAAATGAAATTTTCATTAACAAAATTCTTTTAAAAACTTTATATGGTTTTTTCAAGGCTCATGAAAATTTATATTTTATTTATTTCTAAGTTATATGGCTTTTTCTTTTTTTTTAAATTTTCAACTTAACTTAATAATTTTTTATAGTTCTTTTCGAAAGTAAAAGAATGAAATGTTTTCCCATTTTGGTTGATTACTTTTTATGTTTACAAAACCTTAAAAATAAATTTAAAATAAAAAATAGATTATTTAGTAACAAAGAACATCCTTGAAAAAAAAGGTTCATTTTCTTATATTTTTATTACAAATTTGTAATAATTTGATGAGTTTGTCTACCTAAAATAACAAAGTTGACCATTTTGTCCATCCAAAGCTACAAAATTAACCATAATGTCCACATTGTAACTTTTTTTAACCAAAATGTCTATTATACAACCTCCGTGTTTGATTATCCTTCTCCTTTCCATTTTGGGTTATGTCTGATTGTTCTTCTCCTTTCTTTATTTGGTAAGTTTCTTTTGGCAAATTGACCATTTTGCCCCAGGTACTTTGTCCCAATTACTACCCCTTCCCTTACCCATTCCCACCCTCCGATATACCATGCAAGGGTATTTTATACATTTATATTGACATGTTCCACTGCCTAAAATCTTGTGCCAATATCAAAGGAGAAAGATAATCAGACACGGAGGTTGTAGGTCACAAAATTGACCAAATTGTCAATTCGGGGGAAATTAAGCCATCCCTCAACAGTATGCAGTCATAAATCCGGGAAAAAAAATCGAAATTTTTTTTTACAACTATTTTTTACAACTTGCCAACGCATTCCTCCTAAGGCTCGTCGCTCGTGTTACCAACAGTCCAAAGTCACAACAGTCACTCCGACACTCCTCCCCGACTGCACTCATCTCTCAACCCCTTCAAATCACGTTATATACTTCAAAAAAAATTCCAGATTCAAACAAAATAATCATGACAAGGTACCGAGTATTATTCTTTTTCCTTTTGTGCTGATCAGTTATGTTTTTCTGGGTAACTTGATGTACGTGACTTTGAATTCAGATAAGGTTTAGGGACGATGAATTATTGGGCTCAGTGTTTTGGTTTTAGTTTTCTCGACAAGAGGAGAGAGAGAGAGAGCGCTTGTGGTGGGGTGTGGGTTGGGAGTTGGGACGGGGCGGTGGTGGGATGTTGATATTGATATTGTATTACTTTCTTCCGGTGTTTTGTTTGATGTATTGTTTTGATTATGATTATTATTATTACGAGTATATATTAGATAAAAGGGTAATTATTGCAAAAATTTGCGAACCCATTTCATATATGAGACTGTGTGGAGGGGTTTTTAATGTTAACCAGAGGTGTCATTAATGACTAGCCGAGATGTTATTATTACTCATACTCATACATGAAACGGGTTCACTCAATTTTTTATGCTATTTTTTAATTATGAAGCTTTCGATCCGAATTGGATACCAAGCATGTTTGATTGGGTGAGCATACATGTTAAATTGGTGATTTTGATTGATTCTTGTTTTATTTCTTTTTTTGTAGTATGGAACCATATATGGGGATGGATATAGATGTACAGATTGGAGATAGGATGAGCAGCTTGGAAGATGTAGTGCTTGCACGAATTGTTGGTTGCTTGCCTACCGAAGCAGCTGTCGCTTTGAGCATGTCGTCCATGAGAATGATGAGCCGTGTATTCACTTTGATAAAAGGCCTCATCTTTGATGATTCACGAATATGCCATTGTGTCAAGTGTCCACAAGCAACTGAACGTTTCCCTTTGTTTACCATGTTTGTAGATGGCGTTTTACATAAAGCCAAATATGTTAAAGACCTACCCATGTTTACGCTTAGAATAAGGAGGGATCTTACTGACCTAGAGTACGATGCGGGACGACAACATCCTTTAGATCTTTTTCATTATGAATGTGGAGACAAATGTTTTCCTTACGTGCATCCCGTTCAACTTAATGCATGGATTTGTTTTCCATTGACCCGTAATGTTAGGAAGCTTGATCTCTCCATTCATGTGAGGAATTCAGCTGAAACTTCATGTAAGCCAAAGCTGCCCAAAGGAATTTTCACTTGCGAAGAAATGGAAGAGATGCTGAAGCTTGGTACTTACCGTGATATTGAACAAGTCGCCGCCTTGCCGCCTTTTGGTTTGCCAAAGCTGCCCCCTGAAATTTTCACTTGCGAAACACATCGTCGCCATGCCGTTGTTTTGTTTGCCAAACTTGAAAGAACTCCTCCTCAGTTCAATTGTTATTCCTGATGATGGCTTTGTGACTAGGCTTGTTTCAAGCTGTCCTTTACTTGAAGACTTCACTGTGCAATACTGCACTTGGATGTGTGAGGAGTCCATAGTCATTTCTTCTTCTTCGCTTCGGAGATTAGTTATCAATATGTATCAAGGCTATCGCGGTACTAAAACTCATGATGAAGAAGGGAGCTGTGAATCTGTGCGCATTCATACTCCTAATTTGCAGTACTTCTTATATATAGACAATTTAGCGTTTGACTACTCTATAAATATGGATGCTATTGTTGAAGCTCAAATCTCCATTTTTTATCCACATCTAGACTCTAAAGAAAAAGATCACTCTTGTCGGAGCTTGCTCAGACTTCTTGGCGCATTATCTAATGCTCATCGCTTAACTGTGTTCTGGTTTGCCTTTGAGGTTTGTTTATCTATCCTTGTTTATGCTTACTTTCTTCTGTTTAGCTGACTTAACAACTTTCGTTATTTGTGTTTGTGTTTCTTTTGGCTGTAGGCTTTCGAATACGGTGAGATAAAGAATCAGCTGCCCATGTTTCGTAACTTGAGTTTGTTACAAGTGCAATCTAACCTTCACCCCAAGTCAGAGAGAATGTTGTTGGAGTTTCTTATGAGTTCACCTATTTTAGAAACACTTGCGTGGCATATGGTTTGTATTTCTTTCCTTTTCTTGGGTGTTATAGTTTATACATTTGGAATGGCTTTACCCTTATGACCTGTTATAACCGTGTTTTTTGGTGGTTGTTTTCTTTGCAGATCACTCTACTGGTGGATTGGGATGTTAAACCTGGTTGGGCAGATGAGTTGGAGCCCCTATGTTGGGAAGACGTTCAAGCCATTCCTTCATGTCTCAGCTCTCATCTCAAAAGAATAGAGATGAAGCACTACACTGGTGAAGCTAGGGAGTTGGAATTGATCAAATTTCTTCTGAGAAATGCATCAGTTTTGAAGGAGCTTGTTATATACCTGAGTGATTCGCCTGTTTCAGAGCTGGATTATTTGCCCCCATCAAAAGTAGATCAGTTGTTGATTGAGAACATGCTGAAAGAGCTACCAAGGGCCTCCATTACCTGCTCAATACGAGTGGAATCCCCTGTATCTGAATTTTGAGTTCTGGTTTTCAACCAGAAGAACACGTTTATGAGAGATTAGTCCTTTATTTTTTAGTTATATATCTTTGGAGTTCCCCGTGTTCTAGCCCCAATTAGATTGGGACACTATTGCTTAGAATTAATGCAAAATGGTGTTTTGCTGCAAGATTGAAGTTTCCTTTGTCCTGGTGTCTTGTAAGTCTATTCACTCTACTTGTTTTTGTTGAACTCGATTTTTTTTTTGTGTAACTTGATCTTGAATCGTATATGCTTTTAAATTATCTCCAGCACATTTGGACTCTGGCGTACTCCACCAATGCATGCTTTTCAGAAAGTAGTGTTTGCTCCCTTTCTTTCTCTCGACCTTTGTCCTCTCTCTGATGCCACTACCCCTTCCATTCATTTTTACGGAAAAAACCTCACCCCTGGTTGTAACGGTGAACGACGGCTGAGGAGAAGCCAAGGGAGGCAAGCTTGAGCACTGAAGGCCGGTGACTGATCAAAGTGGGATGGTTGATTTGGTGGGATCGGAATGAGGCGGTGAGTTTGTTTTGTTGGGTTGCGTTGTCCATAAGCTGTGTTGGTCGCCTGGTCGAAGCAGGTAGCATTGTATTTGACAGGCCGGAAGGAGTGGTCGACCGATGGGCGATGGCAGTGGTTGGCAGGTTTAGGTTGGCTATGTTGGTAGTTGTCATGGGTTGTTTTCCTATTGGTTCGTCATTAATCGAAGCAGTTGCTTCATTACTGGAGAATTGCGATAATTGAGTATTGAGTTGTAGGGTTCAAGAACGAAAAAATGTGCTGCTTCATTGTTTTCCAGATCTCCGAAATGGCTAAGTTGATATCTTCATTTTAGAACTGAAATTGTACTCAGTTGTTCCACCTTGCACAGTACTGCACACGAGCTTTAAACGTTCCTGAGTTCCTAAGTTACTATTTACTAATAGGTTGTTTATGTATTGTATGAGTTTTATACAAAAGGGCTTCTACAAATGTTCTCCGTTCGAGTATTTTCTACGAATAGTTCTCTAGTGTTACTCCTGTCAGTGATTTATTGTAGATAACATGACACGAGTAGAATAATAGCTTCAAAGGTCCAGTAATAGGAACTCTCGCTTATTTGCGGACTCTAATTCCTAGCTAACGTTCCTTCAGATTCTGATTGAACTTTTTTTTTATAGCTGTGAATCGCTTAGCTGCAGTACATGTTACTTAGCTGCACTACGAGTAACGGTTTTTTTTTTTTTGACAATTGGCCTTGAAGAATTTTCAAAAAAGTTTATCTTTACAAGGAGCTCATCATGTTACGAGGACAATGAGAAAATAATGTGACATCTTGAAGCAAGATTCAACATTCGAATCCGTGTTGAACGATCCTGAAACTCCATGTTAGTAGCAGACAGACAATGAACTATGTTAGTAGCAGTACATCCTCCTGGAAGAATTGCCTAAGGCCACCGTACCACTCGGGAGTAGTCTGTCGCTGTCCTCGACCCCTTGTTCCGTACATTTTTGTAATTGCTGCCACTAAAATTTCAGAATAACTGTTTCGAATAAGTCCTGAATTTTCTCGTCTAATGTCCATTTTCTGTTTCTTACGGTGTGTAAAAAGAAAATATAACTGAAACGAACTCCCTTAATACGACAGGAAATACTGGCAGTCTAACCCGTGAGAGTGGCAATGGGTTTGGTATTTATAGGCCTGGATCTGCCGGAGTTGGGTATCTGGAATCGGGTACCCGAAGTCGGGTATCGGATATCAGATATATCCGATATCGGGATTGAGGCCACCATATCATAGAGGGCTTATCTAGACTCACAGTCAGGTATCAGGTATCGGATACCAGATCTTCATTTGATTTTCATAAACGGATTTTACTTATTTGGCCTGGTTGTGGGTTTATGCAATGTAGTCTCAGTGTGTTCTGCTGCACCTATGGGCCGATTCCATTGTGTTATGACTAAATGTTACATTAGCTTAATTGGTTTGCTATGCATTTGTAGGGGTAACTTTAAACAGTTTGTGGTGTCTTCAGACAATCTGGAACTAATTTTTGTTACCACCTCAATGCTTGTGGAGTTGTGTTTATTGTGAAAGTGGTGCGTATATTTTGCCTATTGATTCCCATTTGGCTAAAGTCAAATATAGTTCTAGCTGTTGTTGAGGATCTCGTCAAGATGTGACTACAGTTCAAATTGTCGAGGAAGTTATAGTTGAGCCTGAGAGAATAATATAATTATAATGTTTTGAAAACAAGACTTATAAAATGTAATAAAAAATTGGCTTCGCCCGGACTTGAACCGGAGACCTTCAGTGTGTTAGACTGACGTGATAACCAACTACACCACGAAAACATGTTTGTACATTAGATAGACCTTGAGATGAGATTCTAAAGTCTGGCAATTGTGAAATCAGGTTATTGCCAGAGCACCAATTTCAAAGACAATGTTAAGTGACAGATTGGTTCTCAAAATGACTAGATGAGATTAGTCTATCTGCAAAGTTCAGTACCTGACATTTTTTTTTTGAGGTGTTCAGTAACTGACTTTAACCAAAGACATTTGTGATGGAACGAGCATCAACATCATTCCACCGAACCATTCACATAAGCTAAGCAAGTTATATGGATTAGCAGATTAAGCAAAGCATCAGAGGATCCAAATTATTTTCTTATAAGAAAAAACAATAAAAGAAGAGGGTTCCACTATCAGTGGACCATCACATACAGTATACTATAGGTGGTATTAGAGCTGGCCAGTGGCCACGACTCGACTCGGTTCGACTCCGACTCGATTCGTCCCGATTTCGATTTCAAGAAATATGAAACCTTAAGTAAACCGTTGAGACCGATTCGATTACAACTCGACTTGCCAAAATGAATATTGTAAAGTCGCAACCCGAGCCGAACCTATACGACTCGACTTCGACTTTACTCAATTATCAATCTTGCCAAACTATAACCCGAATCGAACCTAACCGATTCGACTACGACTCGACTCATTTTTCATTTAGACTCTATTCGACTCGACTCTTTTTTTAATTCGACTCGATTCGACAAGTGATTTGTATCATGTTATGAGTAGGATCGATGATTATTGTCATATTTCACTATTAAACTACTAGTGTATAACAATGAGGTGAGATTAGATTTGATTGTGTGCATTAGTGATTGATTGAAATTTATAACATGTTGTGTGGTCATTCAATTCATTAATACGTGTATTATACTACAAGTTATTTGTATCATGTTATGAGTAGGATTGATAATTATTGTCATATTTCACTATTAAACTATTTGTGTATAGCAAAGCCAAAGGTAAGAAAGGTGAGAGTGAGCTCACCGTCACTCGCAAAGGTGAGGGTGAGCTCACACTTACACGCAAAGGTAAGGGTGAGCTCACGCTCACACCGTCACACGCAAAGTTAAGTGCCAAAAATTTGTTAAATGTTTTAATGATTATATAAATAAGTGAAATCAATATTTTTAGATTCAGGGGTTTTTGGGTTTTACCGTTTTTATGGGATTTTTATATTCAATTATTTTAGTATAGTAAGTGGCAAAATTTTGGCGTCTACAAAACTACAATACGTTTTAGGTTGATGAATTCCTTTTTTGAATGATCACAATTACACCTATTATATATTTATATGTCTTTGTTTTTTTTAGTCGAATTTTATGACATGTTTAAGAAAACCTATTTATTTGCTATTAATAAGTCACCATGTGTACAAAATTATATATTTGCATTATTGTTATAAAAAAGTTGATGACCTTTTCTTTTCTTTTCTTTTTGAAGAAATTTTTTTTCATAATTTAATAAGTCATCAGAATTAATATTTGAAATTGAGTGCACCACACTTGTCTAAATTTTCTCTCCCTGATTACTTAGTACCGACTTGGGACGAATTAATGACCGCTTTTCTTCGACTTACGATCCGACTTGGGCGAATTAATTTGATTACGAATACGAGTCAAGTAGACTTGATTTACCGAGTCGGTTTGGTTACGACTCGACTTGATTCGATTTTTCGACTCGACTTGGGTCGACTTGACCCGACTTGACCCGACTTGAACCGAATCAACGACTCGACTTGAACCAAGTCACGACTTGATGCAAGTCGTTCTTGGACCGATTATGACCGACTCGATTCAAACCGAATCGTCGATTTGAAAAAATTTCAAATCGTTGTCGCATCGGTCCTTTTCGATTTGGTTAGACTCCGATGCCATTTGCCATCGACTCGATTCGATTCGGTTTCTAGCGACTCGATTTCAACTCGATTTACGACTACAAACCAATCGTTGCCCAGCTCTAGATGGTATATACTGGTATTGCAAGAAATACAGAAAATACAATTAGATCATTGTAGTGTTATCCGGACACGAATATACACTCATCCAAAACGTGCGATCATGCTACATCAGTGGCACCTCTTTCAGACTTTCACTTTGGTTACACTAGGATCAGCATGCAAAAGTTGTTGGATTATTATTGTGTAATGGCCACAAGACCTTTGGTATTCTAGCATTTATTCATTTATTGTGTTATTTATTTGTCCCACATTGATGGGGAGAGAAGGGATTATAGTGTTTATATACTATAGTCTACATTGAGCTTACAAGATGAGTCGGGTGTGGAGACTATGTTCACAATGTTGTTGGGTGAACATAAACCGTCTTCCCGGCTCTTGGCCCATATA
>ONZK01001158.1:52872-80701 GCA_900322385.1 Pharnaceum exiguum | reverse complement strand
AAATTTTGTGCTTAATGGGTCTTAACGTGGCTAAAACCATGAGAATAGGCGTTTAGTTGCTTAAGGCACGCTGATTTACCGTCGAAAGAGGACTTTAGTTACATTAGACAAAGGATGCCTTCCAAGGAATGGTCATGTTTATGGGGATGTCGATTGTCATGATTGGAAGTTGTCATTGTGGTGTAGCTCGATCCTAGAATTTCTTATTTTCATTTTTGTTTGTGACATTAGTTTAGACGACAACCTCCAAGACATTTTACCGACCTAGTTTGATAGACTCGAAACCACTAGTTTTGATCCCACTTCCTAGAGGACGACCCGTTAGTGCTACAACACCGTGCACTTGCGGTAATTTAAGACAAATCAGTGACCTTTCTATTACCTGAACAATTTTCTTCTTAAAAATTATTATTATTAGGTGATTGGGGCTACGTACGAATGGCGTACTACGCGATTGTGAAGGTGATAATGTGTGTATGGGTGTTTACCAGGATCCCGTTTTACATGAGGCGAATGCTCTATTTGGTTTGATACTAGCATTTGACACAGCCCACACAGGCTACCTTAAGCTAATGTGATTGATTGCTTTAGGCATTGAAAACAAGAAGAACACAACCATCTATTCACCTTTAATTTGGATTTTGTCCTAGATGAAGTCCTTACTCAAGCTAGGGATTTCGATTTTATTTCTTTTGCTCATGTTCGTAGATGTAGTAACAAAGTAGCTCATCCTCCTGTAAAGCTACAACGTAACCATACGATCTCTCCGATCGGTTTTGGTTAGAAGACGATGACAATCATGACATGCCAAGGGCTATTGTTGACTTGGCTTGTACCGACTTTGCTTCGCATATTGGAATAAATTACACCGCCACCCTAGTGATTTTCTCACCAAAAAGAATTAATTATCAAGCAAAATAAAAATAGAAATATCACCAATAGCGAGAATATCTTAAAGATTTAAATTAAAGAGTAAATTCACCATTTTAATTTAGCATTTGGAGCAACTCATGTCAGACTTCGTATACGAATTACGATATCGATTGGTGCAGATCATTTTTTTATGGATTGGTGCTTTTTTTTTATCGATCGATGCTTGATCATTGCAGGTACAAAGCGTTTCTCATAAAGGTACTAAATGGGTTATTCTGGAGACAATCTCCCGGTTTTTCAAATCGGGGTAAGGCTGCGTACATCAAACTCCCTCAGTACCCCATCTAAGATGAGATTGGACTGGATTGTTATTGTTGTTGTTGTGAGTGTAAACGTAGATTTTTTTTAAAAAAGAGATGATATATTAGATAAGCAAAAGTTAGAGACTCTCTTCTTAAGAAATAGTCGGTCATATAAGAGTTTGGATGAAATGGGAGGGAGGAAAGCAAAGGGAAGCTTTGATCATAAGATTATTAGCTTCACAATCATCAGTACTCATTGATCGACCTTGACTATGCATGATGAACAACTCATTCAACGCATCATGACACCCATCTTTTCCTGAAATCTTCCTAGCTATAAAATAACTACGCTAATATCATAACAGCACTAGATCATTAAAAACACATATGTACATCAGTACATGTAATTTTAGTTCTTATATATATGAAAATCTAGCTAATCATACATTGATTGGTGATCATCATGGGATCAGATATGAATATATGATCATCAGTCACATCGATCATTGGTTATGATTAATATTAGTGATCCCATGCTTCGGGCAATGATCAGCTATAGAAGATCAATCTACTTTGGATTTTTTATCTAACTCTTTTTCTGCATCCCCCTTCATGTAACCAAAGGCGAGCATGCATGCTCATAATTACTCTTATATCGATCAACATTTTTTTTTACTAGGATGAATGCTGATATCTTCGTACACTCTATGTCTCTATGATTGGCACTCCATAATTTAGCTGAAAACTCTTTTGAAGAAGTCACATGGAAACGAGCTCGACTAATAAAGCTTTTTGCCTTGAACGGTTATGTGCTTTAGCCTTCATTTTATGCCTTGAAGAAGTCACTCCATACTTTCTTCTCCGTAAAAAGTATACAATGTTTTCTAATTTGTCTCAAAAAATTGTATATACTTCTCTTCCAGGAAACTTTTATTTTGCTTGCTTGTGCCCTTGAACTCTTGAAGCTAGTACTAGCTTCATGAGTATATATAAATAAATCTACATATTTAATAAGCTTAGCTTGAAGTGAATGAATTGTAACTAAACTAAACACTTTTTAGTACTTCTTAGTTGAACAAGCCAAACTTAGTACTCTTTTTTGGTTGGAATTAAAGTTACTGAAATTATGAACTTAATACTGATCTTGATCGATAAAAAGTGTCTTAATGTCGATCTGATTATTATAAAAGGATAAAAATAGAGAAAATGCTAGATCAAAAGGAACATTTTCATCAGCAAGTCCCGGAAAATAGATTGACTAGAACATCATTAGGTTAACTTGAACAGATACTCAAAAGTACATGACGAAAAAGAAAACCTTAAAAAACTATGGATAAAGCCACTTAATAATTGCTCAATGTGAGAAGCTATGCTTGCTTTTTCGTTCAAAGGGTGTATTGTGTATACGTAATCAGATTGTATCCATACTATATTGCCCTGGAGGCCCATGGCACAACCTCGCTCCCTATTTAAGCATCATGTACACACTACCAAAACTCACTCACCCCTCACGTACTGCATTCTCTCTTCTTTGGCAAAGTACTCCATTCATCTCAATACATTTCCACATCTCTCATTCAATTCACTTGAAACTTTACCATACATTACATATTTCTCACATTGCATATATATAGCTATAATTCAAGTGTGATTGTTGTGAGACTAAACATGGAATATTTGGGAATAAGCTCAAACTCAACTCCAAACAACAGCCCTTCTCCAAGGAGCAAGAGGAAGCACAACCAGCAAGACAAACAGTCTCAAGCCGAAACCTCACCTAATGCCAGTACCGGTGTAAGGTTCCTAGGGGTCCGTAGAAGGCCTTGGGGCCGCTACGCAGCCGAAATACGTGACCCTTCGACAAAGGAGCGCCATTGGCTCGGCACCTTCGACACAGCCGAAGAAGCTGCTCTTGCTTACGACCGAGCAGCTCGGTCCATGCGTGGTCCGGCTCGTGCTCGGACCAACTTCCTTTACTCAGACTCACCCCCTGGTTCATCAGTCACCTCTATACTGTCCCCTGATGACCAAACCCACGTTAACCATATTTTCTTCGGGACGACCAATGGGTCTACGTCCCAAACACAGGCCCAAAATAATGATCCCCAAGGCTTATGGACTTGTTGGGCATATAATTCTCAACCCAATGAACATCAACCAAACCAAAGTTATACTAGCAGTACTGTGCATGCTAGTGCTATTAACAACAATGTTGATGACGTAGAGCTTCCTCCTTTACCTCAGGACATTACGTCCAGTTACGTAACAGGTATGGGCATGGACTGGAATATGAATATGGATATAAATATGAGCCAATGGGCAGGATATAATATTAATAGCTCTGATGTTTATGGGTTTGACAACATCCTTGGAGCTGAAGTAAGTGGTACTAATACTAGTTGTGGTGGATCACATTTTGGGTTTGACCCGAATAGTGAAAACCAGTACCCGTATTCTGTGGCCCAGCATAGCCCGCTCCTCAGTAAAATGCCACCCGTTTCGGATCCGGTTTTGGATGGGTTTGACTTGATGGGTTCCTCTTCAGCTTACTTCTACTAAATTACATTTCACAAGACAATGAGTTAATTTTCATACTTTTTGGTGATTTTTTTTTTCTGCAAGTTTGTGTTTCTGTATAATTTGGTCTCTCAAATAAAGGCTATACATGTTTCTCCTCTTTAAAAATGATAATTGGTTTAATTGTACATTTTTGTTTTCAAGTTCGATCTCCTAGTGGCTCTGCTACATAACATACCTGAGCTTTTCACGTTTGTTAGATTAAAATTTTGTCATAGTAATGCGCCTTAAGGTCTCGTGATTAATAGCATAAATTTTATTCAATTGTCTTTTCCATCTTTTTCTTTCTTTCTTTTTTCCCGTGGTGTAGGGTTGTTGTTTTGACTATTACAGTATATTGTGTTGACAATGACGACGATTTACATCATGCATGGCTAGCTCTTCCAATGCTAGATAGCGTATTGGCTAGTCAAATAGCAATGCCTCATGCAATGGCTTTGTGGAATTCATATAAGCATACACGAGTATGACGAAAAAAAATTGAGAAAAGTTTGAGTGTTATTTATGTAAGGGGCACTATCAAGTATCAATCATATATATCAATTAATTTGCTAAAGTAAAGAGAAAAAACCTAAAGCTCCGTATAACATGTGACGCCTCCCAGTCTCTCCCTCTCCTCTAAAAAAACTCTAGCCTCCAAAAAACACTAGCTTCCATTAGGGGCTGCCATTAGTGCTCTATACGCTAATGGTAAGCCTCCAAAAGTTTAAGTTCTTAGTATTTTTTAGTTTAGTTTCAGCTGTAGTACTAATAAAACTAGTCTCCTCTACAGTAGGAGTTTATTCAGTTATGAGAGTAATTGATGTTCTTATAGAGTTCGATGATCATATGGATCTACAAAAAGTTGTGTTTATCAAGATGGAAAGATCAATATCAGAACCAGACATTCTTCAAAGCTATATAGGGCTCTTCCGCACAAAGGTTGTTCAACTGAAAACAGCGATGAAAAGGAAGTCATTCAAGTATAGAGGGATGCTACCAGTTAGTGTTTGTTATCGAATGTATTCTGTTCTATTGATTTCATATTTTGTTGATGTCAATTTTGATTGTAGATGCCGTCTGACTATTATTTAATGAAAACTCTCTTTTCCCTTCAAAAAAAAAAATATATCAATTTGCTAAAAATAGTGTATTATATTGAATCAACTTATTAGGGTGTGTTTTGTTCGTATATAAGGACCTAATTAAACTAAAACTGAATTGAACTTCAAAAAAATAAAATGAATTGAACTGAAAAATATTGAATGCGGTTAAATTTATAACTTAACTGAACTCAACTGAAATAATAAACTGAAAGGAAGTAGAAAAAACTGAACTGATCAATTGAATGGGAAACTAAACTATAGCATTACAGAAACAAAATACAGCCTTAATTACCTTTGTAAGGGTGTTTGATAGAAGTACTTTGTACATTAAATACTGCGACAAATATATGTGGTTGAAATCAAAGTTACATTTTGCTATAGCAAATTCCATGAATTTGTCATATTATAACTTGATTATGCAATTGTTAATCGATTTACCAAAATGCGATGACCTAAGCTATGTAGTACTATTATATTTTTTGATACAGTACTGTTGACTAGTCATGAAATCTACTGACATATATATGATTTGTCTATCCATATGGAATATTGAGTCATATTTTTTTGCAACCTTAAACTCACAATTTTCCTTAGCCAGGGAAAAACTTGTTCATACGCCATCCGGCAATCAAATGCACTTTGCTTCCTCTTTTAATCCCCAATTATACCATGATGTGACGAATTGGGGGGTGATTTTCAACTGATGGTCGGAACCTGCTAGTTCTAATTCTAATACAAGCCGATTAATTGCTCAAAAAATTTAAATCTCAGCATACGTTCTCTATTGGCATACGTATAGATATTTAATCGTATAGATATTTAATCGACATTTGAAAGAATTATGACGACGGTAGTATATAAAACCATATCAAAAATCTCAAACGAAGCAATTCTTTCAAGAATTCGAAGCACATTTTCCAGTGGGTTCGTGAACAACTATAAACTTGCAGAAGAGAGTGTCGTTAACTATAACTAATTAACTTCAGATAATTAATATTGGAAAATTTGCTTGCTGATACCGACTTTTTCGAGTTTCTCTTCACCAGAAGTTCTTCGATCTTATACATATTTTTGGTGTAGAAATGTCTGAAGGAATGTGGCGTTGTTGTAGGGGATAGGACACGCACGTGGATCATTTTACGTGAAATAACTCCTTATGATCAGGGACTATTTCAACCTCCCACTTCCCTCGAGAGGCTTTTTATCGGTTGTTACTTGTACGTTCTTATATAACGGGCAATGCCACTTTTTCATTAGAAAATCCGCTTTTTATTGTTTTTTTTTTCGTTTACCAATCATCTTTTTGATCACAATCACTGGAAATTCAAGAGATCACATACAGATCAAAATGGCTCAGAGAGCAGCGGTGAGTTTTAGATACCCTTGGCACCATTTTCTTTTTCACGATACGCATTATATTAATTCCATGATGACCTTTGTCTTTGAAAGGAAATTTATCTGATCATGAGTATTATTTTTAGCGACGAAGTTTTTAAGATATTGATCGATATTATTAAAATCAATTATGTATTGACATGCCTGGTGGTTGGATTTGGACAGGGATATTTGAGATCGATGTCACAACAGAACAGGCACAGCGCTACCCGTTCTTTCTCAACAAGCGCCGAAGCCAAAGCCCAAAAACTGTGGTTGTACGTAACTATCTGATCAACAATAATGTTTTACAAGCATTTGATGTACATTGAAATGGTTTTTGATCAGAAGTGATAACATAATACTGTATATAAACACCAATTTAGACAGTCAATCAAGTTAATGTTTTGATTTTAGTTAACTCGTTTAATTAAATTCAAGATAAGACATGCCATTGTACTTAATTTAATCAAATCATATACGTGTTGCACCTTCAAAATTAAAAGGAAAAAATAAGTAGCGTATGGGTTCAATGATAGTATACTGTTCTTCTTTGAATTTCTTATTCTCAAACGAGCTAAAAACTGAATTAATCGGGAATTCTGATGTTGTGACAATCGCAGGGGAAAGCCGATGCTAGATTGGGCACCAATAGGCATTACGATGGGGTTCGTAGCATTAGCATCGGCTTTTGCAGTGAGAACGGGATATCAACATTTCATGCACAACCCGGGTGTGGTTGTAACCAAAAAGAAGAGAGGAATGATGTCCGAGGTTGATCAACCCATGGAAGCTGTAACTTCAGGCGAGAAATATGTTGACAGATCTTTGTTAAGGAAGATTGCTCACATACAAGATGACAGCAACCCCACCATGCCAAATGCCCAACAAGGCTCAGTCAATATTTACACAAGGTTCGTAAATCGTAATACTACTCGATCCATGCATTTTTCTCCTACTTTTCTGTTATTTGAGCACCACAGAAAATATAAATGACGTATTTAAGGTGCAAATTTGAAATCCAACAAGGGTCGTCTTTGAGATTTGAACTTTTTTTATCTTGTCCTTCAATAAATTTGATCACTTTTCTATTTAAAGATTAGTCTACACTCTCTACGAAAATATATATTTTCAGAATCTATTGACACAAATTACGTTAGAGACAATGAATGAAACTTCAAAGTAAAATGAATACTGTAAAGCATTTTATTTATGGGACCGATCAAGCTTAATTAGTAATTGATTAACCAAGTAAAGAGTAGTGTGAAAGCCTGAAAGGTGACATTTAACCAATTCAAGTGACCTTACCTTGTGACGTCTATACAAAATTTCCAGTTGAGTATATTATACTTGTGCAATTACATGATCAGCTGATTTGATTTGTAGGTCTAGGTCGCATGAGACTCTGGCATCGCTGAAACAGGATTGAAGTTACTCGCCAGTGTCGCCACTAGAAATCTAGGATTTCCATTTTTTCTTAGGGATAATCAAAACTGGATTGCGTGCAGCTATAACGATTTATCTTTTTCTTTTTGTTGACTTTGTGCAATTATATATTTATATGTATGCCTTCTGCTGATAGTATAGGCTTGTCAAGATTTGCTGATGATCCTCTCGTTTTGGCTCCTGATGTACTTCAGTTATAAAAAGGACACTACTTCTTTAAGTGGCCAGTTAGTTTAGTTGTGAGACAATACTGACAAAATGTACTGGTTTTTTCATGTATGCATTCACCCAGAGATGCAGTCTCCTTTTCTCAAGTGAAGTAGAAAGCAACAAAACATGCAACGATGCAATTAATATACCCAGCATCTCTTAACAGCAATGTGAAGTGTTGTACAACACTTTTTTTTCAAAAATACCCTTATAATTTTCAATACTGATGTGTTCAACCTCCTCTCCCCTCTCTCGTTATTTTCAATGACAGTCACATTTTCTGAAAAATGTCTTCAACAGTTCAACCCAACACTCACATTTTCTGAAAAAAGTGTTACAGAATGAGTAAAAAGTAGATAAGGGTATTTTTGGAAAAAAAAAGTGTTGTACAACACTTAGCTTTGCTGTGAAGAGATGCTCCCAATATAAAGAGTAATAAAACATCTAATCTGAATTGGTGTTTTTGGCTAATGTGAATGACAGAATAACGGGACAAGTGATCCAGATTCAGCAGTCACTTGTCGACAACAAATGAACAAAACTAAACAAACAAACGTTCTCCCAACTCACAGACCACTTCAGTGTTCACCCATCGGCCCATCTTCTTTTTAAAATATGGGACCTCACCTCACGAAGGTTCTCAGTTCAACACCTTCCAGTCAAGAAAATGAATCCAAAACCAAAAGGCAAAAAAGAAACACGCCACATTTTTCTATAAGTAGATCAAATTGGGGCCACAAAAGTGCATGGTTATCGGCACTGGACAGGCCAAAAAGCCCCAAGACTCCTCCCTCTATCTTTCCGTGTCTAATAAAATATCCTTTGCTCAATGTTCACTCCACGTCCATGTTTCAGCCTCAATAAAAATATTAGTCTGGTGGTGGTTAACTCTTAACTGCATACCACTTTCGTTTCATACCACACCTTGACTTTTTAGTGATCTGCTGGTCTTGATTAATCATCTAGCTAACCAAATCAATAGGGAACAAAAGTGAAGATATATAAATATTTTCCTACCCTTCAGCATCACGAAAATGTCACCCACTGACAATTCAGTAGCTCACTTGCAAAGATTCAAATCAGCTAGAAATAAATGCTCAAAAAACAGCTTGTACAGATCAAGGAGCGTTGTCATTACGGAGTAGGAGTACAAAACTTGAGTAAAATCTCACTCAAAATTAAAGAGCTCACACACAGATCATGTATACTGAGCAAAGTCAATATGCTATAACCTATATGCATCTGCTCATTGGGTCCCCCCGAAACAGACCGGCAAGCTCCAGATCTTTGATAACAGAACATAGTCTTCCAGGAAATCTTATTACTAGGGTAACCCACAATGACCATATGCTCAACAGATTGCCTGATTTGCCTCACAATTTGTAGCTCCGAGTATGGCATATGAAGGTAGACACAACTGATATCCTGAGAGAACATATAATCCTATTTTCCTAGCATATTGATGGTACCAAGGTATAAAAAAGAAAAGAAAAGACAATCGTATGACCATTTCTGCCATGGGGGAGTTTCTCAAAGTGAAGAAAACGGAGCAAAATCACACAATATGAGGGTTTGAGAGATCTCAGACGAGTGCTCAAACAGCAGAGTGAATATGAAGTATATCAGATAATCAGACCGAATTCGAAAAGGAAAAACAATGTAATAACAGAATCAGTTGGAAGCATGTCAAAAATCAATAGCTATATCAAAAAAATTACAACCAATGTCATTAGGTCCATGGCAAATACAAAAATCAATGTTCTAATTAAATTGTAAGAGCTAAAATGTGAAGCAAAAGAAAAAGAATGCAAAAGTTTTGTATGATTTCCCGCATACCTCACCAGGTGAGTACTCTATTGATAAATCACAGGAACAAATCTAGCCAAAGCCATTTATTTCACTAACACTCAACCCCAACTTCAGCCGCTCGACGGGGTTTGCTTTTCCTCCTACTCCCAATATGCCTAAACCCATTGGGTTTAGTTGTGACTTCTGGAACTAATGTAGATGCAACAACGTTTTCTTCCTTTACAGGGCACGACTTCTCCTTCGTCGGAGAATTGCGTCTTCTCTTCTTTCCATTCTCAATACTGACACTCGAGTCTTTGCTCAAGCCGCTACTTTTATTCTCACTATCATCCTCTTCTAGCTTTAATATCTCTTCATCGTCGATATCGTCTTTCAATGGCTTTTGAGGCCTTCCTCTTCTCTTCTGTGCCGGAATCTTCTCTTCTTCACCGCTCCCTGGATCCTCGTGGCTAGCAACAGTTAACCTCTTTGCCTTTCCCCTACCTCTGCCCATAACTTTTAACTCCTCAAAAACAGATGATTTCTGCAATCAAAGATATATCTGCAAAGTAACAAACTTCATCAGTCTAGCACATACCAATACCACTTCTCAGTTCTCACACAACATAAGAAAACAACCAGAAAAACAGACTTGATTTCCCCAACCACTCAATATTAGTAAATTAGCTAGGCTTACCAATCAGCTAGAGATCTAAAAACTAAACTGAAGACTTATGACACAACCCACATCACTAAATTCAAGGGAGGTCCAAATTAACATTTCAGAACTAACTATATGAACACAAGTCCTAGGATTAATTTATCACATATTCAGATTGTAAAATCACAGATGCTAGAGATGTAACAATATTTCTTTTACATCAAAATCCAGTCTTTCCAAGTTTACAAGGTACAAAAACTCAACTACATCAAAGCTTATCAATAAAGTATAGAAAACATGTCATTGAAAGTTGAAAAGAAACCATTTTTGTTTTCCAATGAGAAAATGAAAAGAATTTACATTTACCCAATTCTTGAACTTAGCATAAGAGCATATATAAGGAATAACCTCGAAAACAGAAACAAGGCAGACAATACTAAACACTAGTTTATTCAATTTCAGCTGAAAATTCCTCAAAGATCTAGAAATCATAAAAAGATAGATACATCAAGCTAGCTTCAATCTTTACTATTTATCATATCAAACAAATTATTTATACATGTAACATATAGCTATGCATAGATCCACAATTGCAAAATAGTCAACAGACAAAAGAACAATCAGATTAATGCAAATACAAACTTTCATAAGCTCAACTAAACAAACAAAAAGAAAGAACTAAACTTTATAAACTACCTGAGCTTTGTGACAGTCACAAACCCATTTACTGATGATATATGTCAATCATTCATAAAACAGGAAAAGAACAAAAACCCAGTTGTAATTCTCTGAAATAACAAATGGGTAGTTTCAGTTTTGGACAGTTGAGGTAAAATCAGAACAAAAGGTTGAAAAACCCAGATCAAGAAAGAAAAGGAAAATGAAAAAGATTGATGATGAAGTAAAATGTTGAAAAGGATGTGTAAGATGATATTTGGTGATGATGGTAATGATGATGAAGAAGTGAGTAGAAGGAAAGGGGAGAAGAGAAGAAGAGAAAGAATGAAGCAAAGTAAAATGAGGGGAGAGAAAGGAATAGAGAAGATATATGTAATGTTGTGTTATGTAAGTTATGAGTTGATGGGGTTTGTGTAGAAAGAAAATGTGGACTGTAATGTAATGTAATGTAAAATGTCTATTTTTGAGGATGGTGTGTAGTTGTGTAGTGGTGTTTAGAAAAAAAGTGTTCTTTTTGATCTTTTGTGAGAAATGATTTTGAGAATGTGGCTTGTGAAAGAAGAGTTGAAATGGTGATTATGGAGCAACATGAAGTGGTTAATTAATTAAAGAGAAAATGGTCCAAACACAAATATAAAATAGATTAGATGGAGAAACAGAGAAAGAGGTCTGCTTGGCTGATCAAAGCAGACAAGGGGGGAGTAGATGGATGGAGGGATAATAGGGGATAAAATGGCCCTTAGTAAAGGCTAGCGAGTGCCTAAAAAGGTCCCAAGGCCTCAATCAACAAAAAGAAGAGGTTGTGATCTAACCCGGTATTTTCATCCTCAAGTAATTATGTTCAATTTAGCTCATTTTAGTTTGGATTAATTTATTTACAACAACAACAACATTTCCAGTATTATCCCATCTTAGATAGGGTACTGAAGAAGCCTAATGTACGCAACTTTACTCCGATTTTAAGAAAATCGGGAGACTGTTTCCAGAGTTTGGATCAATTTATTTATTTTATAATTATTTTTATGTCATTCAAGTACTCCAACTATTTAGTTTCAATAAATCTCAATATTAATAGAGTTGATAAATAAATCAACTGTCACACAAAAGTTTTTAATTCAATTCTGCATAGTTCAATTTAATTAATGGAAAATCAAACTGGCAAACCGAGCCAGTTGAGTGATTTTAAAATTGAGTTTAGCCAAATTTTAGTTGATCTAGAATAACTGGCTAGCCTATGTTTTGCCACTTTTGTATTATATTAAGAAGAGTTGATTTGAATTGATGTTTTAATTGAATTTACTCAATTAGGTATACTAAATTAAGGAAATGTTGTTTAGAGCTAAGATTTATTGAACTGAACTGAAATTAAAATTAAATTTTTTTATTCAATTATTTATTCACTCAATCACTTATCAAACCCTTGTTAATATTGTATGTTTACGAAATTATATAAAAATATTATTTCAATAATATGATAATAATTACGAATGAATATTTTTCTTGAAATTTCATACCTAACAAGTTACAAGCTGAACTAGAAAGATTGAACTCGAATTGAAATACAAAAGGTCCTATGTTGACTTGCAATTCGGATTGAACAAATGATTTAGATCAAAATTCCTCTATCGAGTTTAATTTAGCTTACCATGTTCCGGGTACTTCATACAACCTCCGTGTCATGTTATTCTTCCTCTTTGCAAATGGCACAACATTTAATAAAGTGGACCATGTTAATATAAATGACAATAACACCCTTACATGTACATTAATAAAGTGGGAAAGGTGAGAGAAAGGGGTAGTAATTAGGACGAATACCCAAGGGCAAAAATGTCAATTTGCCAAAAAAAATTACCAAATAAAGAAAGGAGAAGAACAACATGATACAGCCCAAAATGGAAAGAGAAAGAATAACATGACACGGAGTTGTATATCTTTTGTACACAGAAAGTACTCGTTGTCTTTATCTTCCAAGAGGTTGCAGGCTCATGACACCTTGTTATTCATGCGTTCGTGCTCATTTCATCCACTTCATCAGTTCATCTAGATATTCAACCAAGTAATCATTACTGTAGTTATTATGTGATGCTCAAGTTTCAAAATCTTAATAATTGTTCTCATCTAAATTATAAACATATCTACACCAAAAAATAAATAAATATTAACATATCAAAAGTAAGTAAATGATCCAACCTACACTATGCTTTAGTTATAATCGTAATGATGAATTTAGTATTCGAATTGGTAATCATGTGCAACAGTGCAAGTAAGATCACCATACATATATAAATCGTATTTATGTGCTTTTAATTATAAGTTTATACGGAGTAACATTTACAAGGTCACCATCTTTTATGAGGCTCGTATTGCAGAAACATGTAAAAAGGTCAAGAAAGAAAAGAGATGAAAAAAAACAATACGACACCTGAGAGATTCGAACTCTCGCGGGGAAACCCCATGTACTTAGCAGGCACACGCCTTAACCACTCGGCCAAAGTGTCGAAGTTGTTACTGGACGAACAATAAGTTACAGATACCTCGACATCTAAGGCTTTTCTAATGGGCTTTTATATATATCCACGATAAATTCTTTTCTAATGGGCTTTTTAAATATTGTCTAATACCGGATTATGACTTATGAGTATCTATGCAATTTTACTTTGTACATGAGGCGCTGTTGAGGTCATCAGATTGTCCACCGAAATTCAGTCTTTTACTTCAGCAACATTCAGTGGAGTTTTAAAACCTTGAGCCATGAAGATATATAGCAAGTTTATTGATGTCAAGACAAAGCAAATGTTGGTAATTTGGCATCAAATCCTTCGACAGTCGAGTTTCATCGCTAGAGGAAAGGTTAAGCAAACAGTTTTAGAGTCGAACTTCACTATGGAAACCAGAATATGCTGCAAGATAGAGGCATAATTGTGTGGACTAAACGAATGTGAAGTAGCGGTTATTTCATTGTTCTTCTTAAGTTATCAGCCAAACTATATGTTATTACACTTGGAACTACTGAACAGTTTAATCTGGTCCAGTGTACACTGCTGATGAAACAATACATGAACTTATCAGAAATTCAGAATACATATATGCTAGACAAATATTACCCCTGCAAGGCCTGCACCATATCTATTACTGCAGAGAAACTGAAAAGGAGGATCCATGAGGAGGGTTAGGCACTTCAGTAAGGCCATCAAGCATCTGTGTCACAGACCTCATCGTTGGTCGGAGGTTCGGGTCTTCCTGGATACACCAAAGCGCCACCTTCACAGACCGCTCCAATCTTAATATGTCATCCAGTGCCCCCATGTCATCAACTACAAGACAATTCAATGTACCTGATTGATAGCAATCGAATGCCCAATCTGTCAATATTGCTCTATCGTCGTGACTGACTTCCATACACACGCTCTTCCGGCAGCAGATAATCTCCAGCAACAAGACCCCGAAGCTGTACACATCCACCTTGACTGTGACTGGCTTATTCCTGAACCACTCCGGGGCAACATACCCTTTGGTTCCTCTGATTGCAGTGTTCGTATGTGTCTGGTCCAGGATCAGTAGCTTTGCCAACCCGAAATCAGAAATACGAGCATTGTGATAGTCATCTAGAAGTACATTTTGTGGCTTTATATCACAATGGATGATCTGAGTGCTACACTCCTCGTGCAAATAGAGAAGTCCTCTTGCAATGCCCTGAGCAATTCCTATCCTTGCTTCCCATCTTGGCTTCAGATCATGAAAAAGATAGTCAGCTAAAGAGCCATTGCTCATATACTCGTACACTAATAAACGCTGATCTTCATCCTTACAGAAGCCTATAAGTCTAACCAAGTTCCTGTGATGAGTTTGGCCTATAACATTTACTTCAGTTTTGAATTCCTTATCACCATCCTTAGATATTCGGTGTAACATTTTGACAGCAACGGCTACTGTGGTACCTCCTGAGGCAATTACGCCCTTGTAAACCACTCCGAAAGCGCCCCTTCCTATTGCTTCCTTGAACCCTTGTGTTGCCTCTTACAGATCATGGTAACTAAAGCTGATGACATTGCTCAACTCTGTAACGGCTGTACTGTGATTCCCATCCAACCTTCTGAATTGCATCCTTCGACTGACGAAGAAAGCTGCCAAGCCTATGGCAGTTAGGAGTACCAAAATCACTGTGCCAGAGCCAGCCAACAGAACTGAAATTACTTTTTTTTGCTTTCTCTTATCTACCTTAGTTGGAAGAGAAGTCTCCCCAGGGACTATGGAATAGTTAGTATTCCCTACCTTAAGCCAAGCTGTCCTCAGAACATAGCTACCTTGTCTTCCATAGGACAGCGGCAGTTTCTTCTTCCAACACATTCCATACTGTGACCAGAACATGGCAACCGCGCAGAAGCAATCGTTTAGACAAGAATTCTTACAATCCTCTTCACTGCAAGGACTAATCCTTCCATAATCTTCTTGCGGCCAGTCAGTACTAGGAAGCTCAATGAGATGATATTCAGCTTTATTAGCGTTCTGCCCGAACCCTGCACACTCATCTAGAAAGAAATCTGGTTTACAGCTTCCGTATTTATCATTAGGATCAACTAGAGAATAATTCTGTGGGCATTCACAAGTCGGTCTTTTGTCATCATCAAGGATGCAAATGCTGTTATACCCACAAACTCCACTGTCGTTATCTCCCCCAAACGCTCCCATATTCGAGCATATGTTGTCTGGAAATGTCTGTATCTTTGACCAAATACCTCCAGTAACGTTTTTAGGGCTATAATACCATGTTAAAACTCCGTCAAATTCTAAAGTTACTCTCTGATAATTATGCTCAGATGAAGAGTTCTTACCTGGAGGTAAGAGATCAAACCTCGAGCCATTGTCTCTGACTATATACATATACCCAGTCTCATCATAGAAGACTTGGTTGCCCCGATTTACAGGGTCATTTGTGCCACTAACATAGTAATTAGCGTAAGCAAAGTTCGTCTCAAGGTCCCTGGTATTGAGGACAAGGTTCCCATCATCAAGCAAGCGTAACTGGAACCTCCCTCCCGTGAAGTTATTGTCTGATCGACGAGAGTCTAAGAACCCACCTTTTTTGAGTACTTGTGTAGGCAGCAAGGTGTCTGTGGGATACGAAAAGCTCTCCCAAAGTGCATCATCATCGCTGCGGATGCCTTTAAGGGCGAAATTTCCTGTGTCATTCATAAAACCATAGCTCACTTCAGCATCATCACTTAACGAGGTATTCCACAGTGTGTTGCCTTGAGGGTCAGAAAGGACAAGGCCCCGGTCTGCAGTTAATGTTATCGTGGATCCTTGATTAACTGGTAAACCTCCATTTGCATACCAAACAATGGTGTCAGGGATCTTCGCATACCAGATGGCAAGCAAGAAGAGATCACTTGTGTTGTTAAATTGATGAAACCCAAAGGAAAAATCGCCCGAGGGTGAAAGCCATGTGGATCCGCTAGTGGTTGCTTTGAGAGACTGATTGACTGTTACATTCCCATTGTTTTGAGCTGCAACAGAAGATGGTTGCAGGAGTACAAGTGCAAAGAAGGAGAGCATGCAATATAATTGCTTACTCATTGCAGAAAAAAGGGAGTTCGAGAGTTCACACAGAAGGTTTTCTGGATCTAGTGAGCTATAAAGATATGACTTGTGAATCAAAAACCTATGCGCCATTGTACAAATATAGGCACAACATTTAAGCGAAGTCAACAGATCAAGACAATGCATTAACGAAGAAACTACGTCCCTTCTCCACTGGTCCTGGAATATGCCGTTGATTTCTAATCTCAAGGACATGGTGAAAGCCTTATTTGAGCCACACAAGGACATGGACTGTGAACCATATGTGTTAAGTGTTGGAGTCTGAAGTCAACTGATGACTGAGGCTTCACATTGTAAAAAAATGGTGTATGCCACTGAATAGTCTAAGAGCTCAAAAGTCTAACGAACAAGACTTTCTTCTGAGCTTCTTCCTGATGTGACTTGTTTCTGAATAACAGCACAGAGTTGCCAGCTATGTTAGGTCGATCTTCCTCAAAAGAAAACAAAAGAAAATCATGTCAGGAGGACATGGTGCGAGTGCAGGCATTGTACGGTTCAATTTCGACCAAAATTTCCTGCAGACAGCCCAGTCCGACTCCTGGCCGGACAGCAAGTACTTAGAACTTAGAAGGCACGCCTTGAGCCTTACGCACACAATCGCAGCGACGCGAAGTCATCTGACTTCACAATGCGGAGAATGCTAGAGTAACTTGGTGGGTTAATAACCCGATAGTGTAAATGTACCTTATCTTTCTAAAATCAACAAATTACCCCTCTTAAATTCTATTAAGAGATAGAGAGAAAATTTTGTTGATCATTGACCCGGAGGGTTAGACAAGTTTTTTCCTCACACTGCGGCCCTGACCCATGCCTGTTAAAGAGGATTAGTTCTCAAGGACCTTCTGGAAACTTTGTTGGAACAACTAGAAGAAGACATGGACTGTGAACCAAAGAAATACGCCGGTAATTATCGTTTATTTCTGTTCAAGTCCGTCTATTCATGCAATAATTAGTTGGCGTATGGCTGTATGCCACTGAATCGTCTAAGCCCTGAAAGGGCACAGAAGTTCTAAAGACAGACTTTTTTCTGAGATTCTTCCTGATGTGATTTGTTTCTGGATATTAGCAATGACTTACCAACTATGTTATGAGATACTCGATCACGACATATGTAAAGTTGTTCTAGGGGATCATCTTAGTTCGGATATTTCTGCTGTTCTATGACATTCCTTTTAGTTTGGAAATTGATTAAAAGTCCAACTAGTAGTCTAGTATCATACATTCTATCATACGTTGCAAAAGGTCCGAGTGTGTTTTGTTGTACACAATAAATTGTGTGAACCCGTCTCATATATGAGAGTATTAATGACACCTCGACTACACAACAATGAACCCTCATCTACACAATAATGACCCCTCTTATCCAGTCTCATACATAAACCGGGTTCACACAAATTTTTCTATTTGTTGTATGCTTTGAACCTTGACATAATGCGAGAAAAAGAAAAAAAAAGAAAGAAATCAAAAACCAAAGAGCTGCTTTCAAACCAAAAAAAACAAACAAAGAGCCAACATGAAAATTCTAGGCCAAAGATTTATAATGGAAGATTATCAATCCACTTTTAGCATGAAAATCGAATGCCCTGCACCCCATGAGACGCTGTGGCAAGGAGCAGCAAGACCACCTTCATACAATTCATAGACTGGCTATGTTTTATGATATTACTTCGACATAGAAAACTGAAAACAAAACTATCGAACTCTAACCTTAAGGGTCAGTACAAATGGGTAGAGTCCGTTCATAAATACTCTTTAGGGTCCTGAATTTTGTGACTGAACTGCCATTTGAACTCTTAAGTTTTATGCTAAAGTTCCCAGAGCGAACTGAATCCACGGGGTTAACACTCTTCTTTCGCAGTTTAATGCAACCGCTTTTTCTGTCCATGGGTGTAGCATTTCCACCATCCTTGTAGATGATATAACGACTACTTCTCCTTTTGTTGATTGGAAGGACCTCCTCTGTAAAATTCAACCAAAAAACAACGTAAGATTAAGAACTGATCCTACAAGGCTGTGCCGCAGAGCTTCAGACAATCAAACAAGGATGACAGAAGCACAAATAAACATTTACTCTTACCAAAAATGGGAGGCTCAAACGTAGCAAAGAATATCTGAACGGTACATATCTACAATTAGCCAACCCCAACACAGTTTTGGGATTAAGGTTAAGTCGTTTTTTTTTTTTTTTGTTGTTGTTAAAATATCTACACTCACCAAAAGTTGGATAGTTTGGAAACAGTTGTATTAGTGATGGCTTACTTGTGGTACCTCATCATAAACCTAGAAGCGCGTCTGTTCAAAAACTACTGCATTGTGCTTTAAAAAGAGAAACTTTACAGCATTGTGGGCTGTGATTTCATTCCTTCTACATTCTTTCTTCCTCCTTTATCACTAACTTCGTCATTAACACGCTACATGTTTGAAATATGGACATGATACACTCAAATCCATCCCAATTGATGATAGAACTCAGGTCAAAGTGGAATTCGCGATTTAGGGCAAATCCGATTACGTATATCCCAAGATATTATTTGAAATGCATAATTGCTTAATAGTAAAGAATGAAAATTGCATGCCTGGATAAGTAAAATTATCAGAATCTGATTTGTTCTCCAGAGTGACAGTCAAATCACAGAATTCCTGCCCCCTATATTGACAAAATGAAACACTGGTCAGCACACAGGCACAAAGTGAATTTTTTTCTTCTCTTTTCTAGTAGTAGATAATCACGACTGGTGGAGGTAAGTAGGGATTACCTGTGTATCTTAGAAGCAGAAGCAGTGTCAATTCTGCTTGGAACTTCCCCTTCATTAGCATGTTGTCCACCCTGTTTTAAAAAAATTAAAAAAGAAGAATAATTAGCCACAACAACAAGAAGAGCCATAAGCAAATTAGCTAAATAGCTAGTTACCATCACTGATGGCATGTTACAAGGGTCATTAGTATGCATGCTTGTCTCAACCATACATTCTGACGAGTTCCACGACTGTTGGCTGCACTGACCTCCTCTGAGAGTGCTACTCATCTCATAGATCATCAGTAATTCTATATGTCATATGATGAATGGGTCGAATTGCCATCTTATATATATTATTCTACTGAGATGGATGCGTTTCCAAAGAAACTCTGAAGTGGGGGGAGCCAGACAACCAGAATCCTTAATTCTGGGAAAATACACAGCACCTATCATAACTGTTTTCTTCTTTTTTAGTGTATTTTTTTAGGAAACATATCCACCTAAAACCTCAAGAAATTACATTATGGAAGAAGCCAATAAGGAAATAGGCATTATTTAATAGCCATTTCAAATTAAAAAGAAAAAGACAGCAACTGTTACCAAGGAATAAGTTGACAAACTAATCTAGGCTATCCAGCAATTCTATGCAAAAGACTAGATCTAGGATAACCAGAGTACGATAATCAAAGACTGTGAGAGAGAAAAACGCACAAGTTGTGGGAGGATGCATTTGCATCATACTACATCTCCTTGAAAGTACTTGACATCTCTTCAGTTTTTGCACCTTGCATCCCTGTAACTGTAGTATGAAGAGCAATTACTTGAGTATACCTTGGACAAAGATATGTTGGATCATAGCAACGCCTGGAAAAAAGAAGTCAAGTAAGATTTACCGTTAATATCCTTACAGGATATATGCAATGCCCTAGTTGCAGAGAATGATCCGGACAAGTTTAGAAAACATAGGATGATAAGAGTTATGAAAATGCAGCCCCGTTCACTGGAATACACTCCTGCCCAGAGCAAGCATGATCACTCGCAGAGGGCAAGCAACTGCACAGCCCGGAGCATGCATGATCACTCGCATAGGGCAAGCAACTGCATTAGTCACCAGAGAAATTACACATGAAAGTGCCTACGCACACGTAGCTGGACCTCGTTATATTCTGACATTCTTTCCATTTACAACATAAGGCTGCATTAACTTCAAGCAGTTGAAAGTAGAAATACCAAGTAGCGCTCGACAGGAAAGCGTCAACAAATTATGAAAGCTGTTACTTCTCAAAAGGAAAAAATCCTTTCAATTTTGGTTCAAATTCTACAAACACTGACATTTGAAATTGCTCTAACATCACTGGAGACTACAAAATACACTTCTATTTGTCTCAATCTGGGATTTTACATATTTAAAAAGCTACAAAAGAATATCCAAATCTATGGTTTGTACCTATGAAGGAATCTCTACATCAAATCATTTCCTCATACAGAATGAAAGGCTACAAGTGCAGAGACTGGCAAAAATGTAGAAAGACGACTGGATTTCCAGATTCTCTTTCCTGTACAGAATCTTGAGGCTAACACTGATGAGGGAACTTGTTCTGTGTAGGATTTGAATTACTTGAAGGTTTTTTCCTCAAACTTGCTGGAAGAGAAGTTTGTTTTGCGTGCTTCATTGCTTCCCTCGACTTCTTTGAATCTAAAGGATGTTGGGCAAATGAGGCAAGCAGCTTTCTTGAATGGGTTCTTAAATTTAGTTGAGTCCTTACATTTTGATGCTGAAGATGTAAAAGAGGACTCATGAGACAATGAATGAGTATCAAGGCAACCAATATAGACATGACACACTGAACAATTTTCATGGCTTTTCTGGTCAGAAGGTACTAGAACAGCAGGCAACAGTTGCTGAATGGATCTAGAATGAAGTGTTTTTGAGTTTTGGATACAGGAAGAGCAATACGATCAGGTATGCTTTCCGACAGAGCAATATGACTGACGAAATTGGCTGCATATAAATATAAACTAGAGGCTGGTACTGTACAAAATAGTTTAATAGTGGACAATTTATCAAATCTTTATTTTAATATGCAATGCAGATATGGGCGGAAGTATTCGGTTTACATCTAAGTTTCACAAATAAACGACTGCGTCACGACATGTATATGAATATTATAATCCTGATAACATGATTAGTTGGTAAATGGTTCAATGGTTTCCCCTCAGGTGCGTCCAATTGCTTCACAGAATGAGAACCTGAACACCCAATACAGTAACTGGTAAATATGAGGAATCATAGATTTAGATACTACCTTCAGTCCTATGTCCTACAGTAATGGTAGCTCAAACGTTAACACTGTTGTATAGAAGTATCATTCCTTCAGACTTCTTGTGCCAGCATGCGCACAAACTAGATGAGTGAGATGATCACACAACACTATGTTTTGGAAAAATTCATCCCATTTTTCACAACTACAACCAAATCTACCATTTTTTCGCAACCCTATACTACTGTAACAAGAGTCTCAGGCCAGATCCAGTAAATATCCAAAATTTAGAAAATTGAATGATTGCCTATCTTTTCTTTCTGCCAGAGAAATAAGATGGCCTTTCTCCAATGTTAGCTGGGTCAGATGTAGGAAGCAGCTTATCATGTGATGATCAATTGACTAGGATTATATATATCTGACTTTTTAAGCCCTCAAAAATTTTAAACAGACATGCCTCATGTGACTGATCACATGATATCAGATCAGCCCCCTCAGTTTTGTGTCCCCTTTTGCTTCATTGAACCCCCTCCCTGATTGCTATCTGTGGATTTCATTAACAGCCAAGGTTAGCTGGAAAGCAAGCTTCACCCACAACAAATCAACTTCACTTTCAAAGATGACGGACCAGCCCACTATTTAATCAAATATAAACTCCCCTTTACAGTCCATTGGCACTTTGGCAGCATCTCTAAGGAAAAAACAAAGAACATCCTCTAACCATAAAAATATTCCAAAATAAGGGAAAAACGAAAAAAGAAGATCTGGGATTCAAGAGACTGGTAGTTACCATTGAACCGCGTAAGTCCCACACCTCAACACCAAACTTTCTTAGGTTGTTTGTTGCTCAAGCATCTATTATGTTCAGAATCATCAGTTTGGTGTTTTGCATAGATGAGTTTCTCCAACCCTCTTTCCGCCTAATCAAATGCTAATCCCAGCTGTTATTTTGGTGCATATATAAACTGTTTCACATTGCGACAAGGTCACTTATAATTAATTTAGGGTCACTAAGCACATTGGCCTATAGAATAAACTAACACACGAAAAAGTGATAATAATATCTCATCACAATCCACATCTAACTAGATACACAAAACAAAAAATGAATATCATCTCAAGTTCTAGAGTCAATGACTCCCCAGGTCATCAAGGTAAAGCTGATACATACAACTATACAAATACTCCGTGTTTTTCCTTTATTTTCTTCTCAGTTTTTTAGAGATTCAAATTGAAGTGTGAGCAAAGGCCACCCACCCACAAACAAGAGCTTGTGACCATCTTTAAAAAAATCAAGAAACCAACCATCAATGGGGACTTGTAAAAGCACAGCGCAGACATCATCCCGAACACAAGGTTATGGCTATAAATGAAGGCTCTGGTAGATTAAGTAGCAAGGCGTTATGGATGTGGGTACATATTGTCAAGAGGGCAAAAGTGGGAAATACATACTTCCTTGAGGACCAAACAAAATAATTCATGATGCTACGCATCACCTCACCATACTTCGTTGCCTGTATTTGTACCAACATTATCTAGCACTTCACGGGAACCTATGAGCATTATAATGTTTTGATCCTGGGACCATATCATGTCTGAATCATTAACAAAGTGAACCTGAATCGAAAGTGTAGTATGAAGTAAATTTAACTACAGCAGATCTGACTTAGATTGAAACCAGAAGCTTCAAAATAACTTTTCACAAAGACACTGAAAGTTGCAGAATAGGTTCAGATCCTAAATTGCCAAGATTTTAATAATTGGAATAAATAATATGCCATTCCAAATGCAGTGACTTCCCTACATATTCAAATGATGCATATACGAACTTAATGAAATATAAAAAACTTACATAAGGCTCATTTCCTTTCTGAGTCAGATTGCATCTGTCGATAAGGACTAGGTAACATGACCGACTGTGAAGCCAGGTACAGCAGGTTAGCGCAAGAGGTGTTGATCCATATAAAATACCATAAGATGTATCATCAGAACGAGAACATCTAACAACAGTTATCTTTTTTCCTTTTCCATACGGGCCTATAATTCCACTGTTGTGGTCCTTGCACTCTTACTCTTCCTTTGTCCTCCTCCTCCTTTCTTTTTATGGACACTGTTGAATATTCTAAAATGACTAGAAATTCAGGATACCAACATCATAATTGAGACATAAAACAATCCTGAATTCTCCACCACCGGAAAGTAAACAACTTATCAAGTAATTGTTTTATCCAACAAAATTGTAGAAAAACCAAACTGTTTCGCGAAACAAGATATTAACTGCTCATGAATAACTTCCTCCGTTGGGAGTTCCACATTAGTTTCCCTACTCAAAGAGGTGACTTCTTTGTCAGCAATACCGCAAGGAACAATATTCTTGAAGAAGTTCATATCAGGATCAATATTGAATGCCAAGCCATGCGATGTAATCCCAGATTGAATACGGACACCAATGGCACCAATCTTTCTGTCTCCAACCCATACTCCAGTTTCACCTTTCAGCCCTGGGCTAGCTTGCACACCATAAATAGCAGCAAGGTTGATCATAGTCAACTCAAGCTTCTCGACATAACTCCGAGCACCAATTCCAAGATCGCGTAGAGATAATATAGGATACAATATGGCCTGATGAGGACCATGATAAGTGATATCTCCACCCCTTTGAGTATAGTGAAGTTCAGCTCCCATACTCCTCAACTCAGACTCAGAAACCAGTAAATTATGGTCAGTCTTACGTTTGCCAAGCGTGTATGTTGGAGGGTGTTGCAGACAAAGTAGGGCATCTGATATCGTTTTCGCTTTTCTGTCAGCAACCAACTTCTCCTGTAGCATTAAGGCATCCATGTACCTAACAGTTCCCATCTTCCAAACCTCTAAACAACGCCGTACACTCATTTCTCCTGTCAAACAAAGCACACATGTCGTTAGCAAAATCCATTGTATTAGTCATTGCACAGTATAACCTCTCCGTCTAACGTCGAAACTCACAACAACAACAACAACAACAACATTAACCCACTGTAGTCTAACGTCGAAACATTAACAACAACAACGTCAAGATGTACACAACCTTTCACCGAGGCTGTTTCCACCCTAAGCGCATTGTTGCATTAAAGTATTAACTTTCCACAACTTCAGTTAAAGTTAGAAGTATCGAAATGTTTTTTTAGCCAATTTGATTAACCAAAAGTTTTTTAAAAAAGAAACAATATTTCCGACTAATTTGACAATGCTACATGGACAACTGATCTCTAACTGTGCTATACTCAAAAGGAAACTATCCAGAAAAAAAAAAAAGAGCTCATTGATCAAACCCATTTCAGTTGGGAAGTAATAGCCTGAGAAACTAACATAAACAGCAAGATTGTTGCCAATGAAAGTGACTAAGATGATTATTACTATAATTGAACAATACCCAGAAAGTAAAGTCAACTACTTTTCACAAATTTTCTAATTCCAAGCTCAGAACAAGCTTTATATTATAAAACCAAACAAACAAACATATGGTCGAACAACTGGTGGGTGGGCAGAAGCACATTCATATTTCATAATATTAACATTTGCCAGATTGAGTGACATTTGGTGGGTTATTATGACAAACAGTGAATTGTATTGGACATGTGTAAACAGTCATATAATATAATATAAACAAACATGAATAAGAAAGAAAGAAAGAAAGGATTGTTTACCAAGAAATGAAGATAGTTGGTGCTTTTTTCCCAGGAGATGATATTTTTCTTTTTCTTTTTCTTTTTGGGAGATTAATTTGTGGGGTTGTGGTCTGACCTTCTGGGTTGTCTTGTCTGTGAGAAGATGGGATGGGAACGATTAAAAACTGAACTCGCGTCTGATGAGGTTAAAACTTGACCCAAACGGCTCATGAATACACAAGAGTTTCTAATTTCTTTTCCAATTTTATTTAATTTTAGTTTTTGATAGAAAAAGAGTGATATTAATTTTTTAGGGGTTGAAAGAAAAAAGGACTTCAAAGTCCAAAGTAGTAGAACACAATTAAGAAGAAGAGAAAACTATTACTAATGGCAAACACCAGGTAATGACCTAGTATATATTTCTTACGGTTAATTATATAACTTGCGTTTTAAACTAACTCAAAAAGGGAAGTAAAATAATCATTTTGAATTAGAAGGACCGTAATTATTGTTGTTGGATAAAAAGGAGAGGAGATATCGTAATAATTGAATTGTTGTTGTTATATAGAAAGGAGATATCGGAATACAATATGACTTTTAATCATTCTTATATGGTGCATCCAAGTGTATTCAATTTTTTGTACGTCCCTCTATCATTCTCTCTTCATGTATGATAAAAAAAATTTGTAAAAAATTTACATTTGAAAATGCATGTTGTGTCTTGAAAATTGCCATGTAAATTGCCACCTTAATTAGCTACTTCTATCATTGCTTATTGGTTTCGAATTAACGACCCAATTGGCTTTGGAATCGAACCTCACCAGCCTTGTGTTCGGTCGATTTCTCCCCTCTCCATAAATTTAACGTGGAATACTGGTAAAAGAGAAAAGGTAAAGCTTTGTATATCACAGGGAGCCAGGACAGGAGTGCTACAAAGGTAAGAAAAGAAAGATCATGACTTTGACTACAAGCTTTTGTACAAGAAGTGGTTGTGACACGGTGTATCCTCTATTTTGTAAGAACTAAAAAACTAACTTATCACCCGAGTAATGAGGAACAACATACAAGACTACAAGAGCAATTCAAGAAGAACAAGAAAGCATGCAGACGCCGGGCCTGTAAGCCCAGGCAGGTGGCAAACGAGCATACTTCTCCATCCCAGGCTGCTCATCAAAAGGCCGTTCCATTACTTTCAAAAGTCGGCGCACTTCTCCAAAGTCCCCTTGTTCTGCCGTGTCAATGGCGCTTTGGCAGAGATAATTTCTCAGAATGTATTTCGGGTTGACAGAGTTCATGGCTTTCTTTCTCTCCTCATCGGAGACTTCACCGGTGGCCAGCTGAAATGTCAATGCACCATAAGAATGTTTCAATTGTTCGAACTAAGTCAATCAAAGGAGGCCTCAAGGAACAATACTTCACAATGACACATAAATAAGTTACTATTAATTAAACTCTATATTCAGGTGTAGTGTTTTATACTAACACAAGTGAGATGCAGGACATCGAGGAGTAGTAGATCCGACATGGGTGCTTTTATTGCTCAGGATGAGTTAGATGGTTGGGCCAAATAGGAAATAGTTTTCTGGAAACGGAAATCATCCACTTAAAAACTTCTTGGCAACATTTATTTCACAATCTAACCAATTTTTATCATTCCTTTGTCGGATTTACCCCCAATCACATCAAGTGATAATAAAATAGGGTTGGATTTGCAAACAGACAGCAGAACAAAAAGGATCTTAAAAAAAAGTACAGGCTATACCTCTTGCATGTAGGATTTCACCCAGCTAGTCCATGCCTCCCTCCGTTCCAGGCCAATATCCAACAGAGCAGCCTTCAGGGGGGACAATAACTCCGCATCTGGAGTGTCAAGATTGGCTTTGACATTGGAAAGCAACCGGAAGAAGTTTGTGTAATCAACTTTATCCACAGCCATGTTGTTAAGAAGTTTACTGATCAAATCTTTATTGTATCTGGGTAGACCAAGCTTCTTAGTCATAATGGCTTGGTAATCATCCATGAATTTGGTTCCATATCTGCAGATGATCATCAAAAATTATAGTTGCTGAAATCCTATTAATAAAAACAGTCACTATCAAAATAAATTAGAAAGTTTCAGTACTTTTCCATGACAAAATTTGCCTCCTTTTCCTCCAGTAGTTTAGCAGCTTGTAAGGTTGCAGCAAACTGTGCAATGTTCCACAAGCCAATGTCAGGCTGATTTGCAAAGCAGTATCTTCTCCCAGGAAGGTCAGTGGTGTTTGGAGTGTAACTTGGATCAAATGCATCTAAAAACCCAAACGGGCCATAATCAATCGTCACGCCCAGGATGCTCATGTTATCAGTGTTCAGCACACCATGTGTGAAGCCAACCCCCTGCCAACTAGCAACCAAGGATGCAGTACGCTCAGCAACTTCAACTGCCCAGGCTGATCAATAGAGTTGGAAAAAATATCATTCAATAACACATCTACTCTTATTGAGTTCAGGGGGCAGCTAAATATGTGAAGTTATGCAACCACTAAAACATCACAAGCATCCAGTACGTCCCTGTACCCCCCCCCCCCCCCCCCCCCCCCCCCCCCCCCC
>ONZK01001158.1:24188-34419 GCA_900322385.1 Pharnaceum exiguum | reverse complement strand
CTGCAAGCATAAGTTTTTTTTATCCTTCCTATGCCAAAAACTAAACCTAATTGAGGCTCTCAGCCCCTTGTATACAGAAGATTAATGATAATCTCCAAAAGAAAGGAAATAAATAAACTCATAACACTAATGTACAACAAAATACTAGCTACTACTACTACAACCTGCATTTTCATCTTCTAGGCTTTTTCTTCGATTTATCGCCACCATCTCTACTTCCAGATCTTCCCCCCTTCCCTGACTCCGGTGTACTAATCATTGCCGCCTTCCTCTTTGGTGGCCTTCCAATCCCTCTCCTAGAAGTTGCAGTTTCTCTTTCACCTCTCCTCCCTGGATTCCTCCTCGTCGCCACTGACTCATCTCTAGTGTTCCTCTTTGTGTTAGCACTCTTCTTCTTAACATTGCTTACACTGTCTGTTTTTGGCCGTCTTGCTTCTTCCTCATGTTCATCTTCCTCATCCTCATCCTCCGATTCATTATTCTTTAGCTTTTCTTGGCTTGACGGAGAGTTCTGTTTGATTCTCTTCAAGAAATTCGCCACTCCCTGTTTCTTCAAGGTACTTGCTCCTTTCTCTTGTTTTTGATCAGCATTCATCTTCTTCCTAATCTCCACATTCTCAGCTCCATCTCCATCCGAGGTCTCCTCTTTATCAACAATAGACTTAACAATTTTCTCTCGTTCTTTACTGATCATCTTCTTCCCGTTGTTATTGCCCAACCTTAATGATCCTCTCCCCATTAACGATTTCTCCCTAGAGATCAACTTCTTTGCATCCACTCCAACCTTTTCAATGTCTTTCTCCTTCTTACCGTCATCAACTTTCTTCGGTTGGTGATCAAGCTTGGGTTTCTCCATGCGCACATTTTCTACTTTACTGCTACTTTCTTTTTTGTTTTCCTCCGAATTACCATTGGAAGAAGCATCTTCTTTCTTTTTCAACCCATCCGACAAAGCTTGCATTGAGCTCCTTCGTCTGCACACCACCATGGTCGTTAATGACCGCGGTTTTTTGACAACAGGCTCAATGTGCTGGGGTTCAAGGTCAGTTTTTAAGTGATGATCCTTGATGGGCTTTGGCGTCCTTAGCGCAGTCTCGTCCAACACTATCTTTCGTAATTCCTTGGCTGCAAGATGCTCGGCAGAGCTCTTGCGGTAAAAGAGTACTGCGTTCGTGAATACGAGAAGCAAGTCACGGTAAAACTTAGGGTGACAGTCGCAGTAAACACCTTTGTCAAGTCTCGACTGCACTGTGTCTAAATCCATGTGTTGACGAATGACGTTCCGGTATTTCTCAGTTTCCTGTAAACGCAGTTAAAATTAAGTTAGGAGCAAATCAACGATCTTCCGACCCAACAAAAAAAGACCTTCGTTAGTACTTAAACTATATAATTGTCGATTTAACATTTGCCAGGTATCGAGTAGTGACATGAGTGTATCTCTGTATGACACAAGTATTCTTACTCCTTGCAAAAATAACACTACTATTTATGCTTCGGTTCACTTTGGATGCATTTGAGATTTGACTCAGGGGTAGCAAGGATAAATAACTTTATTTGTTTCTATATCTTTGGGCTTCCGAACAAATAACGTGGACAACAATAACGTCAAGAGGAAGAAGCTCAATAATTGATATGTGTAGACAAAGGAGCAGCTTGAAACAAATCGGTTGACAGCATAGCATCGTCTCCTTTACTGCTCCCCTTCTTTTTTTGGTGTGCTTACTGCTTAGTGCTTACTACGCCCTTTATTAGTTACATGGAGAAAGGAAATGTACGATCCACTATAAATAAAGAAGACAAAAGCCTGGAAATTAGATACGGAGTACGTTTCTCTTTCAAGGAGAGCACTATGATTGATTGGTGGGTTTTTCATATACTAATACCGATTTCCTGGAAGAAAATTTTAATTGAGAAAGGCACATTTGATTGTGTAGATTCCAAATGTTTGAAAAACTAGAAACTTATCAAAGAATTTAATTCAAATTAGCGATGGTACGACAAACAATAACAAAAAAGGTGTCACAGATTGTCAAGTTAGGTAAGTAATCAATAAATGATAAGTGAAATGTACACCGAGAAAATATTTAGTATACAACTATGTAAACGAGAGAGCAAGTCATGTGCATCAAAAAATTCGTGATTGTATCATTGCAATTATAAATCAATTTATTCTTTCAAAAAGTTAATAACTATGAATTATCCACTACCTAGTGAATGCAAGGACTATCAAAAATGAACAATTGCCATCTTTTTTCATAAAAAATTGTGTAAACCCATTTCATATATGAATAGGAGATATTAGTGACCCGTAATGGCTATTGGTGACCTCTTTTCATATATCAAATGGATTCACACAAATTTTTCTATTTTTTTTTTCTTCATATTGAAGGCAATGAAACTTATTAATCACGTAAGGCTTCTTTTGTGGTAGCTTAATTGGAATAGAGCTGAACTGAAAACTTTAGAACTACTCCGTAGGAGATTTGAGCCTTGAACTAGGAAACCTTGAACCTTGAATTGGACCACCTAAAGGAACTCTGTAGGATAATCCCTGCCAATTGCGCCCCTGCCCAAGTCCGTCATCTTCCGGTCATCTGACAATGGGTCCAAACACGTTGTAATTTGTTTTCTTTTTCTTTCTAAAATGGTGGTATGTTGAGATTTCAGCCTGATAAACGTAGGCTGTAGGCATATAGTCCAATCCCACAAGGTAAATAGCTAAGATTGGTGAAAGTTGACCCAGACAAACCCGATATATGAAACCACAATTGATCTCTCCTATCAAAAGATGGGTCCAACTCCAGTACTTACGTGAAACACGCACGTCTTCCCAAACATGCATATTGTTCAATTCTTCCTAACTTCCTATTAAAATTAGCTATCAATAATTTCCTCAAAAGAGTTAAAATAAGAAACGAAAAAGCAAGTGCAGCACTAGTGTCTGTTACGGTGCTACCACCAAGCATTAAGACTATCCTTTGGGGAAAATATACGTCCCTACTACTCCCTAGACGTATACATTGCACACAATAAACTATGCGCATCCGTTTTATATAAAAGGCGGGTTTATTAAGATTACTATTTCCTATATGAAATACAATTTTTTTTCTAATACTTGTAAAGTTGTAATTGTATTTATTTTTATTTGCTTGGTCGAATACGTTTAAGATTGCTACCAAAAAAAATACGTACAAGATGAGTATTAATTGTTTTATTAATGCGTTAACGCTAATTTCCCGAAGCACCACCGCACCAATCAACTTCCAAATCTCAATAAAAAAAACAAGGTGGGGACCATGGACCAGTCACCACTAATTCCCCTTCAGTTTTCAAATGGGAGGCCCAAGTGCCCAAATCTACCTCAATTACGAAAACGCCCTCTGACACCTTAAAAGTTACCTTGACATTTACACCTATCCTTTTGCATGCCACTCACTACAGCTCAACGCTGACATGGCCGAAACTTAACTCGTACTTTCGGGCTTCGGCTTTCCTTTGCCATTTTTTCTTGGGCACTCATTCCTTTGCTATTACTCTACCATATACGGAGTATTAGCTGCCTGAATTATTTTTCCCTTTTTTTTAAAACGGAAGGTATAAGCTTTATGAATTGATTTTTTTTGTTTGAAAGCATAGGAATTGATTACGGAGTATTATTTTGGTGAGAATATAAAACTAAAGTATTCGTATTTGTACCACAGTCCAAGGACCAAGATTCTGACCGCTTCATTGTTGTGTACTTTACAATTTTACAACTAACAGCAATTCGTAATATGGAGAATTCTTCGTATATTTTCTCAAAAAAAATAAATATATTATTCTACGTATGGATTTTTATTTGTTACCCATACGCCAAATTTAAATAAGAGCTTCGTTCGCATGCGGCATGCCAGAAAACTAAACAGCGTACGTCCAACAACAACCACAAAGTTTATAGTTTGATTATCTTTCCACGATTATATGCCTCTTTTGTCTCACAAAAAAAATGTTTTAACATTCATAAACGTAAATGACAGCATTTTTTTTGTTTCTAAAACAGCAAAAATACTCAGTATCAGACCGATACCAACGGGTATAGACGTATAGTATTGTTCTGTACTTCGACTTTCGTATTGCCGGACTAATCTATAAACATTGACAATTTTACCCTTAAAATAGGGTCATGCTAAATGTTTATGTTCTCTACTACGTCCTCGCGTACCTATAACTTCCCTATGCCTAAAACCACACATTAGCGATAACTAGCATCTTTCTCATTTCAAAGATTAACGTAAATTCGTAACAATCAATTATCCTTTCACGTCAATTGGACTCTCCCTCCCTCTCATTTTGATTTAGTCAATTACTAGTCACTTTTTACGTATGGTCACGTCAACAGATTTTAACCCAATTGAGTAAAATTTGAACAGTGAAATAGTAATAATAATTTTATACTGGTACTGTAGTATTTTGTAGTACCTGGCTAGGAAGCCGGCGGTGGAAAACAGAGCCATGCTTATGAGATCGTACGATATCAAGGAACTTAACCAACGGCTGAGATTTAACGCTGATACGTTTATTACTGGCGGGAGATACTTCCTCAGCCTCAACCTCATCCCCACTACTCGTCGCACCTCCTCTAAAACGTCGTCGTTTCTTCTTCGATAAGCTCGCCGAGCTCTGCACATCACTCCCCTGCTGCTGCTGCAGCCCCTTATTATTATTATTATTTATAATATTACTATCACCACCACCACCTTTCTCCCCCCCACCCAACTCACTGAGTCGACTCGTCCGGTTCGGCTCACCACCCTCCTCCGGTTTCACCTTCTCCTCCTCATTCGACTCGTTGAAAGACCGATTCTCTCCCGAGTCACCACCGGTTCGAGCCTCTCCCACCGGTTCTTCACCTTTCTCACCGGTTCTTAACGGCTTGTCGTTAATCTCAGCCTTCAGATCTGTTGATTCTCTCTCCTCCTCCAATCTCTTCACCTTCCTCTGTAGCGACCTGTGAAATTCCATAGATCTCAGATCTCTGGAATAAATATTAAATTAAAAAAGAAAAAAAAAAAGAAAATAAAATTTGAAAATTACACGATCGAGACGTCACGACGGTGAACCTCCTTCTTGAGTTCATCAACACGAATCTTCCTCAACTCATCGACCATCTTCGAAAGCTCACCATCTCCGTCATCACCACCATCACACTCTCTCTCCTCCCCGTCTTTAAAGCGGCGTTTGAGGTCGACGTACTTGAGACGGCAAGTGGAAGGAGAGAAAGAAGACTTATTATGAAAACGAGACTCAAGCTCTTTGGCTATTGAGTCCCAGCTGTGGGTCCCATGACGGTTCACGGCACACGCTAATAATAGCTCCTCTAATGTCCCCCATGCTAACTCTCCCCCACTCCTCTCTCTCTCCTCGTCCTCTTCTCCCTCCGCCTGTCCATTTGACGACGTCGTTTCTCTCTCCACCACTTCCATCGTTGTTATAGTATGAAATCTTATGGAAATGAATGAATATGTATATGGTTATGTCACTCTAGTCTCTTTAGTCTTTCTTATCATATGGTTTGGGTATATATATGTGTTATAACGATGATTCACGTAGTATGTAATTTCTAAATCTGCGAAACTGAACGAAAAGGAAAAATCATTTTAATCATTTTACCTTTTTATTTATTTTTCCTCGTCGAATAATTAGGGTTTCATTTTTTTCTTAAGATGATGGTGGTTGATGACTTGGTTAATGAAGCTTATATATGTTCGTCAGTTCGTAATCTTCTTCTTTCTCTTATCAGTTTTCCTTTTTTTTTTGTTTAAGTTATTAGGTTTCTATTTTAATTAAAATTTAAATTTTAAATTAAGGTTATAGTCTGTCTGTTTATATAGTTATGTTGTGATTGTTGTCTTCGCGGCTGTTTATTGAGGGAGGAGAGAGAGAGGAGTCTGGGTCTAGGGGAATTAAGGGGAGTGGGGGAGGGAGACTTTTTGATTGAGTGAAGGGGTTTCTTTGATTTGTTTGAGAGTTATATACCCCGTGTTTTAGGGGTGGGGAGAAGGGAGTGACGATATTGTCCTTGGGAATTGGGTGTAATTTCTGACTTAGGAAATATCCAAAAGAGTTTTGCAATATAGTCCACTTGACAATTGAGGCCATCTTTGCCGTACACGTCAACGTGGGCCCGGGTTTTTGGTTGGTGGATCTGAATTGGCCCATTGATAAAGATGATGATTTGATCAACCTAGTGTAGTGTTGTGCATCTCGATTTTTCTTTTAAATTTTTCTCACCATTATCCCCCCCTAGCCATTGCGAGACTTGAGGTTAACAACTTAACACGAGCGTTCTAGCATGGCAGCAAATCAACAATGCAACGTTAGTGTTCAGGATTGTGATTCTGCGATTTACATTGTGTTTTTAAATGCTTTGTATAACTTGAAGAAAGGAAAATCTTAGTGCAATTTTTTTGTTTATGAAATCACTTTTAACTATAACAATCAAATTTACTATGTGAACATGCAAAACTTGGGTAAAGTGGGTTCAATCTATGAAAACACTATCTATTTTGTAAGACAAATTGAACCAAATATGAGCATATATCAACCTTTTTCTTATCCTTTTTTTACCGGTTCATGAAGGCATGTACCTATAACAATAGACATAGAAACCTTGTTACCTTAAAAAAACAACTACTGAATTACATCACATCATTCGGACACAACTTCATAACATTTTCATGACTGTAATTTGAGTGTTACCCGTTTTAGATATTTCTAATAAAAACCTACCGTAAAAACTTAATGACGCTTAAATAAGTTTTACTTGGTCGATTGTGAGACAATAATGGAAACAAATATCATTACCATATAGATCCATAATCTCCTGATTTTCAGGGTAAAACTGCGTACATCAGACTCCCTTAATACCCCATCTCACTACCCCATCGAGATGGGATTTATTGGGATTATTGTTGTTGTTGTTGTAATGTTGTTGTATCATAACTTATTCTTCTTCTTTTTTCCAATGTAAGGGAATTTTTGAAAATAAAACTACCGCCAACAAGGCAAACATTTATACGTTAATAGAAAATTTGAAAATACGTATTTAATTAAAAATATGACCATAATTAACAACAACATAACACTAATCTGAAAAACTAACCGAAATTTCTACAAAAACAGCTGTGATTTAACCGTAATTTATATACTTGTTAAGTTGTTAGTGATGAAATGATAAATTCATCTATAGGTGAAATGCACACCATTTGTTTTCCACTATGCAAGAAAATAGAAAAAGTTCTCTAAAAAAAAAAGAAAATAAAAAAAGGAAAAAGGACTCCTATTTGGGCTATGTAAACCAACAAAGAATACCAGCTAAATTTAAATACAGTGCAAGCCCATCATAAAACTTGCCACTTACTCCGTACAAGTTACAACCCATTCGGCCATTTCCAGTTTTCCACCATATCCATCCATAATTTGCATAGCACATCTCCCCACGCATGGCCTACATTAAGCCCTTTACAATCAAACCAACAATTTCCAGTTACCACCAAAATCATACCCTGAATTTTCAATTGGGGCGGGAAATACTCCAATTTTTTACTCCCGTACCCAAAACAAAAAGTCCATTTACCCTTTCCCTCCCTTTAAACCCAAAAACCTCCTCACATCCCCACTTCCCCCCCTGGGCCCCACACCTTGTTAAGGGGTCACTTCCCATCTCATTTCATTACGGTTCCCAAATTTGAAAACTCAAAAACTCTCCCAAAAACCCCAACACAAACACACACAACTCCACTCTCTTCCCCACCCCACGATGTCAAGGAGAGGGAAACGAGAGCCGTTGATTACAATAAACGAGAACATGCCTCCAACTGACGATTACCGTTCTATTAAGCGAGAGAAACTCAACCGTCTCAACAACAACGAATCAGAACCACCAGAGTCAGTCCCTGAATCAGAACCGGAAGCCGAACCAGCACCGAAACGTGCCCGGTCTGCTCGAGCTACGTCAACCCGGAACCAGCAACAACATCCGCCGACACAAGAGAAGTGTCAGCAGGGTGTTGTTGAGAGGCGGGTTCTTCGGTCTCAGTACCTTGCTGTCAAGAATTTAATTAATGGTATTATATTACTATTCATTTTCAATTTTTGGAATAATGAAATAGACCCTTTTCTTTATTTGTTATGTTGAATTGATTTGTTTTTTTAATTTGGCAGAGGAGAAAGAGGAGCTGTGTAAAGTGGATTCAGATAAGCTACAGAAGCTTATTGAGCAAGTTGATTCTTTGCACGAGAACGGTAATTATTTATTCATTCATTTTTATTATTGTTTTGCTAATCCTAATTGTATAATTAAATTTGTGTGCACCAATTTGTTGTTAATTTTTTTGTTATTAATGATCCCGTCTTTTAAATAAAATGGGCGTGTACCCATTTTTGTATGTTGAGTGTATGTTGTTAGGTACACTGGGTGTATAATATAATTTGCTGCAATGCACTAAATTATATATTTAAGCACTTTTTCTTATTAGAGAATTATGATTTGTTATTAAAAGTTTAGTTCAATTCATTTCAGCCCGGTTCTTTTAATTGTATATGAAGTTAAGACACCAATATCCATTCGTAATTCTTTGTGTATCATTAGAAAGGTCTAATGATGTAATTTCATAAATTTTAATATTGACAGTTTTAATTAGTAATTATGTGTCGAAATAATTAAACAAAAGTTTCAATTGAGTACACTTCACTTCAGTTATTAAAAGTTCAGTTCAATTCAGTGGTTTAAATAAATAGGCCCTTACTTGGTAATAGTAATATGTACCATTGTTTTGTAATTATTATTAGCTCCCACTATGGATTTATGCACTAATTTAGTGAGTCTTTAACAGATTTTTAGTGTTCTACACATTTTGCTGAATTACATTGCTGTTTTATTTGTATTTGATGATTAATAAGTGGTATAAATCTGTTTTTATTACAGTGCAAAGGCCAAGGGAGCAAGTGGCAGATGCCGAGGCCCTATTAGAAATAGCAAACACTTTCGTGTCTACTGTTCGGTCACATTCCAAAGAGGGGTTTACCCCATCCGACTTTGTTAGCTGTTTGATCAATGAGTTTGGGACGGTTAATACTACGAGAAGAACGGATGATGACTTGGTTTCGATCAAGTGGAGGGAGATTGGGAGGCTTGTTTCTCCGGTTCTCATGAAGGGATTTGGTTGTTCGACTATGTATGTTTCTTTCCCTTCTGTAGTTCTGTGACTTCAGATATCTTGTTATCAAGTTAGCAAGCTAATTGTCATGATTTGTGGGTTGCAGGGTTGGGCCTATGAAGTCAGAGTTGAAGCAGCGGAAAGTTGCTGCTCCAAGGAGGCGAGGGAAGACAACTGAGGCTATGGCAAGGCCTGAGGAGGTAATGTCCACAATTCAGTGGTTGATTTTTCTTTTGGACAAAAGAATACATTAGTACGGAGCCTGGTACTAAACCTAGTAGATCACCAAATTAAATCTAAGAACTAAACAGGGGAAGCTAATTGTCGTATCATTATATCTATTTCTTGTTGAAGAGTCTGGTCTTACACTTAATACTCCTGACATCATTGAATAGATTGTCATTGTGCTACCTTTGTCAGACACTAGAATGTGTTTTAATAACTGGTATGTTGATGTTGATGTTGATGCTGTAATTGTGTCATGTTAATTAGCTTGATGATGCTGGATTGGAAGAGAAAACTGACACAGACAAGAACATGGCAAGCATGTTTGATATTTTACGGAGGAAGAAGTCTGTCAGGCTTGAAAACCTGATATTGAACAGGTCGTCATTTGCGCAAACCGTGGAGAATCTGTTTGCGCTTTCCTTCTTGGTGAAAGATGGACGTGCCGAGATTGCAGTTGATGAAAAGGGCACTCATCGTGTTTGTAAGATATTATTTGTCTGCTTGATTGTTGCGTGTTATAACTGATAAACATGACTTTACTTGTCTTCTGCAATTGGTTTTTAATTTGAATCTGTTGCTTCTGTTTTCAGCTCCAAAGAATGCTCCCCCGTCCAATTTGGTGGTATCTGGTGAAGTCGTGTACAATCATTTTGTTTTCAGATTTGATTACCAGGACTGGAAGGTGAGGGGAATTTCATTTAATACAGTATTTGATGCTCTCAGTACCCCATCTGAGATGGGATTAGACTGGGATTGTTGTTGTTGTACAGTATTTGATGCTCTCCCCCCCCCCCCCCCCCCCCCCC
>ONZK01001158.1:8348-23751 GCA_900322385.1 Pharnaceum exiguum | reverse complement strand
CACATCATGTCCTGCCTTTTATTTTTTCTCCTTACTTGCTGTTTTCTCAAATTATTATGGTTTCTCACTTGAAACCTGTCAAAATTACAGCTGATGTTAGAAACAGTTCCGGAAGGAGAGGTGCTCATGCCTCACAGGCATCCAGAGAGTTGTCCTTATAGCCAGGCAGATGATAACCCTGCAGAAGGTATACCAGCCTCACCAATAAGGAAATTTTCAAGGAACCGTAGTCGGCCCCTTGATTTATAAAATTTACTGAACTATAGCTCAAATTCCATGGCAACCATCAGGTGGTGTAGAGGCTAGAGTGGTTTGTGGACATGCATATAGACGGTGCAGTTAGGAAGCATTTTGTGTACTTGATTTGGTGCTAATCATTTTTTAGCTTTTTGATCCAGCGCTAGTTTGTACGAGTAATGCATATTTCTTACCTACTTATGTCTTGGCCAATTTAGGTTGGTAGTTGTAGTTTAGGTCATTGTTCTGTACAAATTTTCGGAGAAATTGTTGTAATTATGGCTAAAATTAGGCTCTTTTCAAGTCTGAGGTTCTTGTTCTTTTTCTTTCAGTTCCAAATCTATGCATTGTATTGCTAGTGTGGAAGTTTTATGAGCACAACTCCTATAGGTAGAGGAACCACGTGGTCCACGATGAATACTAACATCAAAGATCTAATCATTTGCGTCTGCCTAGCTATACCTCTTCATTAATTCATAGAATAGAACTACGCACCAAGGTTTACTGCAAATAACATCTCTTTCGCCAGCAGCTAAGTGAACAATTGAGCAATACGTACGTATGTCGGTATGTAGCTTTTCTGAAGGATCGAAGAACCCTATGCCTTCCAAACCCAAAGTTATAGGCAGTATTATTTTAAGCAATATTGGATGTACTGCAATTTGTCTTTTGGAACATAAATTGAATGTTACATTACGACGCAGACACTTCTATGCTTCTAGCTTAGGTACAACATCCGCAGTTTGGAATTTGGATTAATTGGCATCTATATATTTGGTTCTAAATACTCAAATTAAAATGCACCATTTCAGCAGGCAATGTGCAGTAGTAGAGCAGAAAATCCCTTGAATACGAATTTCCCGTGACAAGGTTCCACTAACAAATGATTACACAAATACTGAAGCACAATATAGTCCAGCACCTACACCAGCAATGATTCTCGGCTACTCAAGTGACTCAACGCAAAAATGGAAGCCTCTAGCCTAGGAGTTTCAGTGCTGGTCTTTAGGAATGTCAAGCTTCTCGAATATAGGACTATCTACACCCACACCCATCGCATGAAGACCGTTGTCTACATAGACAACAGCACCAGTTATAGCTGAGGCCAAAGGTGAAGCCAAGAAAGCAGCGGTGTTGCCGACCTCATCTGCAAGAGATATTCATGAAGCTCATCAGTAAACAAACGAATGCCAAGGGACCTGAGAGCAGAAGATTAATTACTCGTATATTTTACCTGCCGATAGTTCCTTTTGTAACGGGGCATTAGCTATAGAATAGTCAATCATCATGTCAATAAATCCAATAGCTTTTGCAGCACGACTCCTCAGTGGACCTAAGGGAAAAAGCACATGAATGAACTTTGAATAAGAGCGGCATTTATATACGAGAGATTAAACTTGCATTTTTCTATCAATGTAACTGTCTAATCAGCAAATCAGACAATAGACAAAATACAGTAACTAACCGGCTGATATGGTGTTCACTCTAATTCTGCGCTTTCTACCCGCTTCAAAAGCCATTACCTAAAAACAAGTACAATGTCACCGCTGGATTAGTAGTAGCACAAGAATTTCAGATACTCTTTCCGGCTTCCACATAAAGAGAAAAAGGAAAAGTTTAGCAAAAAAGTAAAACAAAAAAACACCTACTTTTGTGTCACTCTCTAGAGCAGCTTTTGCTGAACTCATTCCTCCACCATAACTGCTCAACATTACACAAAGTAAGTTGTATGGAAAACCAATAATAGGGTGCAAGGACGTACAAATAGTGTTAAAAGGAAAATGGAGCTGAAAGTGAACTTACCCTGGAATTATCTTTTCAGCTGCTATGTAGGTGAGGGACAATGAGGAACCACCTGTTAATGGCAGAATTGAGTTAAATGGAAATTATCAATTGCTTGGAAGAGCACATCATCCATAGCTAACCAAACAAACAAAATTCTTCAGAGAGGGAGTAGGAGAACAATCGGCCGTAAAGAAAAGGATGGGAAACCTGGGTTCATTATTGGAAGGAAATGCTTGAGCAATGATACATAGGAGTAACTTGATGCAGATACTGCTGCCAAGTATCCATTCCTGGATGTCTCCAATAGAGGTTTGGTGACCTATAAATCAAACATTCCATAATCAGCAACAAGATAGTATGTTACAGAGAAAAGATTCAGTAAATCAGCTCAACTTATAACCTCGGGCCCATTCGCAAGAGAGTGCACAAGAATGTCAATGCTACCAAAATCCTCTTTGACAGATTCAACAACTTCCTGCCATCCAACAAAGAAGCATTCAGTCAAATTGACAAGTGTAGCGCGCGTAAGTAGTTGGAATATGTCTGAAGTAAGTACTAAGGATTAGTACCGATACGGTCCACTTGGAAGACCCAGCATACCGTTTGTTTGCTTTAATCTGAAAAGACCAAAATAAATAATTAAAAAACACAACACAGGAAAAATTCAGACAGCCATTATCAGGTAGACAATGGACCAAACATAAGAAGAGATGGCTCAGAAAATATAATGTCATCATTACGTCTTCTGGAACATCATCAGGGGTATCAAACACTGCATCTAAAGGATAAACCTTGGTGATTTCCATCAGTGACCCATCAGGCAATCTGAAGGAACAAAGAAACTTCAAGTAAGAACCCGTCAATTAACAGGGAAAGAAAAAATAAACACTTGATAATTCTATAACATGCTCTTACACCCGTGATTCATCAAATTTTCCGCGTCTCAGACTAGTTTCAAAGATATTCAGTGCCTGCAAAAACAATATCAGGCAGAAAGTTTATATGAAGTCTCTACAATTAAGCTTCATTGACATATCACATATGGTTTAGCATCCTAGCTACATCTGTTCAGGAGTTACTTACAGGGACCCAAGTGCCAACAAGAATCTCAGCGCCAGCAGCCGCCAGAGATTTTGCGATTGCCCACCCATATCCATTATCATCAGCTATACCGGCAATAAATGCCCTCTTACCTGCAAAGAGTTCTTCATATGTCATCTGTACAAGGTGACACTAGCATTTTCATAGTACCACCAATTAAAAGCAAAACTCCAACCAACCCTTAAGAATGGCGTCTCAAATGCAAATTTGTAAATGATGGAGGAGAGAAAAAGGGTCCATTAGACTTCGAGGGTAAAATTGGACCTTTGAGAACTTTTGAAGTTTATTTGAGGTAAAATGGACATTTAGTTATGGACTTATGGACAACACAAGATGGAACAACCGACAATTAAATCTGGACGGAGGGAGTAGAGGGAGTAGAAGTAGTAAAAATAAGGAACCCATTTCCTTTTGACAGTAAAGGTTACAATTGACATTATAGGTCACTCTTCAAAAGATAGAGCCATTGATTCACCTCTGATCAGCTACACAATGAGGATGGTATTCCAAAGACCCTAGGGACTTATTTTGCTTTATGTAATTTCTCTACACATTTCAGGTCCAACAACTGGGCAGTGAACACGTCAAACCAAGTCACATCTCCTTGACATGGATCAACATTGGGACGTGTGTGTGTGTATGGATCTTATTTGGTCCTTGCTAGCCGACCCCTAATGAATGTGACACTAAGGCTTTGGAGAAGAAGAAGAAGAATTACGGTCCAAAACTCAAATAGTGATAATCGTAGGAGATCTTCCTATCCACATCCACTGTTACACAAATTATGCCCTTTTAACTTTTGCAATTTCAAAAGGAGACTAACAAAGAAAACTAAAATACAATGGAAGACAAGTAAGCAACCGTCTAACCTCTCAAATCAACAGGCAAGCCTGATGCAGGCTTGTCACTAGATTCCGCCCTGGTGACAAACCTGTTGGATTGGACTGACGAAGTAGAGAGACTACGGTGGATGGGTCGCATCGGCAACATATGACCGGCACTAGTGAGCTTAGCCAAAGAATTCACCTTTGAGTCAGCACCAAAAAATGCAGCACCTGCTCTGAAAAGCCGGTGGGAGGAAGCAATGCTTGGCCTTGATGCTGCCATTTGCAAGCCTGGTGCTGTTGTGGCTGCCATTTTCAAGCTACTTCCTCTCTTAAAAACAAAGAATAATCTGTTGGGTGACAAAAAGAAACAACTGCCACAGCATGAGCCAATGGAAAAATCACAGCGGCATAAAATTTTGCGTCAACCCATTTTATATATGAGACAAGTCACTAATGGCCACCGGGGGTCACTAATGTGCATTGAGGGATCATTTATTAACCTTTTTTTGTCATTAATACACAGTCTCATGTATGAAACGGGTTTACACAAGTTTTTGCGACACACCAAAAATAAAAGAACTCAATGATCACAGTAACTTAATACCAATATCTTCTATACCAAATCACTAATTCCCCTAGCCAATTGAATAGTATCAATGCCAACCCAAATCAGTGTGACAAATTGTCGTATAAGCTACATGAAATAAACTAATGCCCCAAGAAACAACATAGCGTAAACGATTAAAAGCTGAAAACTTTAGCTATGCCCACATGAAAAAAACAACCAACATCAAATAAAACCAACAATGACAAATTGGCAATCCAATTAATGACAACACAAAATGTACAAAGTGTATAAAGATTCAATCTTGATGCACAAAACATTATCCTACACACAATGTGGCATACGTAAATGGAAATAAACAAAGTATCCAACAAAGATCTCAGCTTTTTTACCTGAGAGCCAACGTGAATGATGATGGAACAAAAATGTGAGAAAGGGATCAAGAGAAATCTCAAATAATGATAAAAACAATAAAGGGTTCGATAAACTCGAAGTTTTAGAATGAAAGGTGAGTAGAATTTGGTGGGGGGTTCGCTGATGGTGGGTGAGGTTTAAGTGTTTAAGTGAGTGTGTGAGAAAGGCTTTGGTTATGTCGAAATGAAAATCTAGGAAAGAGAAGGGACTCGACAATAAAACAGAACAGAAGAGAACAGTTTGGTTTGGGTTGGTGATTTGTTGTTGTGGGTTGGTTTGGGGTTGTTTTGAGTGTACGTACAATTATCAGCCCATCTAGAACGTTATTGTTGGGCTTTATTCATATCTCATATCGCCTTTTAGTTTTTATTATTGGGAAAGATAAAATATTACAGTCTCATAAGAAAAACTTACAAGTGTTTTTTAAATGTGTTAATCTGACGAGTAGGAAACTAGGAATATTGCGACTTGCGAGATGGTTTGTGGGCTCGTGGCAGCTTGGGAATAATGCTATAATTCTAAAGCCATACATGTATTGATAATGGATTACCTTGCCGAACTTAGATCCTTGATTCGAGTCTAAGCAAAATTGCGAGTAAAGTAGGCATCCCAATTTTTGTTAACCATTATACTAGCAAGTAGCAATAGAACTAAGTTAGCTTTTGCTCGACTCTTTGTTCAGATTGATGTTTTTGCTACTTTAATTAGAGAAATTGCTCTAACTCCTCCATTTGGACATAGAATTACAAAAGATTGATTATGAGTGGGTGTCCTATTTTTGTCATTGATTATAAATGGGTGTCTTATTTTTGCCATCACTGTTGTAAGTTGGGACATCAAGGCATCAAGCTTTTGAATACAAGCTGAAACCAAAATAGTCCCAACATTTGTTGTTCACTCAAAGCAAAATGATGATGTAGAACATGTTACAGAAGTAGCAAAAAGTACTTGCTACTGAACAAACAAAAAATCGTGATATTATTGGTGATGAAATAGTGGATAATTGTGAGCCGCGAAAAAACTGAAGTCTCTTCAATAAATGTAGACTTCACACCGCGAAAAAACAACATAGCTAATTCTTCCAACAGCTTTACTAATGTGTATACTAAAAAAGAAAGTAGTAATTTGGAGTTGTTTGGAAATATGGTTTATTACCGCAAAAATCTTGTTACACACGAAGAGGACAAGGGAGGTGGTGAAACTACACCGTTTCATTACCTTTCATGTATCTAAAATTTTATGCGGCACATCCTACAACACAAATACAGCTACAACACTTTAACAATCCCAAACTCAACCATGGTCATTAATGGCGGCAGGCTATCTAGGGGTCATAAATGACCAGATGATGGGTCATTAATCAACCTTTTCCTGTTATTAGTAACGAGTCTAATAATTAAAACGAATTCATACAAATTAAATTTTCATGTAAAATGCCATGTGTAATACTTAAAGAGGAGAAGAAAAAACAGTTGAAATTAGTGATAAGTATCAATCGTAGAAACAGTTTAAAAGGCAACATGAACTATAACATATAAATTAAGTACTCATCGTTTCTCAATGAATTAGTGAAAAGTATCAATCGTAGAAACAGTTTAAAATGGAACAAGAATTATAAAAATAAATTAAGTTGGCATTCACACTTCGCTTTCCATAAAATTGGGTAACATTGTTAATTTAGGTAAGTTAGTATGATCAATCCAATCTAAATAAAAAAATCAAAAGCTACATTTAATAACTTTAATTGTCCATGATTTGGCACATGTGTTAACTAGTTCTACATATTCTCACAAGTCAATTTGTTAGGAATATTCGATAGCAACCTCCTTCATCGTAAGCCACGCAAAACTATATGGAACGTGTTGCATTACTAATTATAGCACTATACACATTCATGCTTAATTTAGTAACATTACCCAATGTTTTTTTCTTTTTTTGGAAGAATTACCCAATGTTTTTAACACTAAAAACATTGAGCTCGTAGGAATATCCAACGGTACAAACTAAAAGGGTACGGAAAATCCTTTAGTGAATCGAACAGTACTTCAGTACTTCTTTCTCGCTTGGAAAATTCAACTTTTGTTAGAGCTAAGTGGAGCATTCATAGGAGTTTGTTACGTTACTAGATCAAACTCTACTACCCACTCATATTACTACTATAAGAAGTCGTCCATCTATCTTTCTCGTACTATTTGTGTAATCTATAGTGTTAGCAGATTCTGTTTCTCTCTCAATTGCAACGTGATAGTCTCTTTCACCAAAAGAAAAAACGTGTGCATGAGGAAGAAACTTTTGAGCAAATTTGTTGAGTTCTTAAAGTGAGTTGAAAATTTAAGGAATTAGAAGGGATCTATTGCTTTTGCAATCTCCCTCAAACAAAACTTGAAGGTGTACCCATAAATGACAATAGGGTTTATTGGGTCTGTACATAGCAGCCTTCCGGCAAGTGGTGTGATTGCATTGAGAATTTTACTGGTAGTTGAGGAGGTAAAATCGGAAGTTCTGTTATTAGGATTTGTATTGGAATTATCTTCTCCTTCACCAGAATACTACCCTTCAACATCAGTCGAATTATTCCCTTTGCATTTGACATTAACTTCACCTTCTCCGGAAGATTTAACTTTGGCTTCTAAGATCCCACGAGTTTCCCTTTGCGCTAACAAAGTCAGGAAGAAAGGTCAGTGTCTAATAGTTTTTTGGTCGTTTGTTTGGAATTGATCTTGATTGTAGACACTGTATAGCAGCATATCATTAGTGGTAGCTGGCATTCTCCCTTAAAAAGAAACCTACATATAGTTAACGTAGAAGTGTCACCTATTGCATGTATATATCCTGCACGTACGATGCTTAAGTATTTTAAAATTTAATTGAAGGTCTATATTTGCCTATATGGTGCGATTAGATTTAAATCCTAATTGAGGGTCTATGTTTGCCTACTTAGTTCCTACAATGTTTTTGTCCCTTCTCTTTTTTGTTTATTCGATAACAATGTCGTCTCACACTCCATCTCATCTTCCTGCTCCTTGAATAGTCAGATTAGATCAATCAGCTCAAGGGTTACTAATGAAACATGCATGATCCATGTTGTTCGAACTTCAAACTGCTTGTGAAATTGATAATGAGTTGGATTTTTTTGCAGGGCTTTACTCCAATGGCTACAACGGATACTCCACTGGCTGCAACTGATACTCAAATGGTTGCGACGGCCTCGCACAACCACGTTAATGACGTAGATCAAGAGGTTAGTAGCCAATGTTAACGCCAATACTGTTGATTTGTTGCGCACAATAATTAATTGCATGCATGGATCATCAATATAATGTGTCCCATACACACTGTCTGTATGAAGTATGATTTATGAACTATGAATTGAAGCATGAACATAAGGAAAACTACGTAGTAGATACAAAAGGGGCTTTCAATCAGTTTCCACAAAATTAGAATTCACGTACTCCGTATGACGTATTCTGTCAATCGGTCAATCCATATAGAATTTTGTGTCTGGAATTTCAGCTAAACATGCATATTTGTGTTCCTCGATCGAAAGGCCTACTTAGTTCTTACTGTATTTGTGTTTCCTTCACAAGTTTTTGAGTCATTCAATTCGTTTGGATTGTTGAAACAGACAAGAGAAGATGTCATTCGTCCGCATGAAGAACCAGTAAATGGGAACGTAAATAGCATTAACAACAACGAGCAGCCACGGGGATCTACTACCGTAACCCCTATAATCAAGAAGAAAAAACGAGGAGGATGGACATGGGCCATTCTCATCTTAGGTATGCACTTAATCTTTTGTTTGTCTCCTTCTGTCCATAGTTAGCCCTTTTGTTTTCAGGTGTACGCAAGGATAATAAAGATTAAGGTCAATAATAAGTACTTAAACCGTCGATCCGTACAATATAGAACAATTACTCCTTGTCAGGGGTAGACAATTTTGTACAAATTATTTGATGGGGAAACATCAGGAAGAAATTAAAGTAATAATGTTAGAGACTTAAGAGTGTTTGGTTGACATGAGTGATCAAAAGGGAAAAAACTCAAACCCAACACACCTGTAACATGATATTAAGATAGTGAAGCTCAAGTTATAGAACTTTGATTTAATTAACTCTAAATTCTATCAGCTGCTTGATCACCTTTTTTTAAGGCTTGCTAGCAGCTATCCTTGTTATTGTTTGGCATCCGAACATACGGAGTAACCTTGTGAGTGCAATATAATTGACATGATCACATGAATCTTTACGAAGATAAATTGTCAGTATCATATAACAGTAGAAATGATGCAGACCGATACCGAAGTTTGCTTGCTTTCTCCAGCCGGCAAGCAAACTATAGTTTGATCAGTTATAAGTCGCTGGCTCGCTGCATAAGTGCTAACATTGTATATGAAGCTAGACGTTATAATCTCTATACAAAGATTAAAACAATAAGTTAGTAGTAGTACTTTTCCGTGATTCCATCGTACCATATATTTCTTTTCGTTTTTTTGATTGACATCGTACTGTATATTTCAAGTTAACTTACTCATAGACTCATAGTGTTCCTTGTATACGAAACTTGACATTTGACATTTGGCTATCTTTTGGTGACTGCTGCAGTAAACCAGGGGCTGGTTACGCTATCTTTCTTTGGAGTAGGAGTGAATTTGGTATTGTTCTTGACACGAGTGCTCCAACAAGACAATGCCAGTGCAGCCAACGCTGTTAGCATTTGGACGGGGACTGTTTACTTGTTCTCCCTCTTCGGGGCCTTCCTTAGTGACTCTTATTGGGGCCGTTACTTGACATGCACAATTTTCCAAATCATCAATCTTTTGGTAAGAACAATTATATTACAGCTAAATTGGAGTATAGACTAATGCCACGATTTTCTATGTTAATTACATAGGTGTTATCCGAGTGTAAATCCTATTCAATGGGGGTACTCAGGGTCAGGATGTACGCTTTTCTATGTTAATTAACACTTAATAATAGAGGAAATATACAACCTCTTCTTCTAATCCTTGTTTTTCCGTATCTTTTGACAGGGGTTGGTGCTACTTTCTCTGGCATCATGGCAAATCTTGCTAAAGCCAGATGGTTGTGGTGATGGTAAATTGAAATGCGAAAAACCCTCCATGTTTGGTGAAGTAGTCTTTAATCTAGCAATTTATTTGGTGGCATTTGGATATGGAGGGCATCAGCCAACAGTTGCGACATTTGGGGCAGACCAATTTGATGAATCAGAGCCCAAAGGAGAGCATTCAAAAGCAGCATTTTTCTGCTATTTCTACTTTGCACTGAATGTGGGATCGTTGTTCTCCAATACTTTGTTGGTCTATTATGAGGATGATGGTTTATGGGCGTTAGGCTTTTGGGTGTCAACTGCTGCTGCTGTGGTTGGACTCGTCTCATTCGTAGCAGGTTCACGAAAGTATCGATATATTAAGGCTCAAGGGAACCCTTTGCCTCGTATTGCTCAAGTGTTTGTTGCTTCTTTTAGAAAAAAGAAGGTAAAACCAGCTAGTGCAGACGATCTTTATGAAAAACAAGGTGCAGGGTCTGTCATCAAAGGGAGCAGAAAGATTGCCCATTCTAGCACATTCGGGTATGCAGTTTAATTATATCAAAACTTTATTATAATTGGTTCGAGATATCATATTTTCCTATGACCAAGTAAGGTTGCAATACTTGCACACATTAATCTTATCTATGTAACTGTACGTGTAGATTCCTGGACAAAGCAGCAGCAATAACAAGCAAAGACATGTCAGAGCCAGAGAATCCATGGAGATTATGTACAATCACACAAGTAGAAGAAGCCAAGTGTGTCCTAAAGATGCTACCAATATGGCTATGCACGATCATATATTCTGTCATATTCACTCAAATGGCGTCCTTATTCGTCGAGCAAGGTGATGTCATGGACACCCGTATAGGCAAATTTCACATCCCCGCTGCCAGCATGTCTACTTTTGACATTGGAAGTGTGCTAATATGCACAGGAATCTATCGCCATATACTCATTCCCTTGATCGGAAAAATAAGTGGTAACGCCAAAGGACTGTCTGAACTACAACGTATGGGGGTTGGTTTAATCATCGGTATGCTTGCTATGGTTGCTGCTGGTTTAACGGAAATTGAGAGGCTTAAACATGTTGTCCCGGACCAACATAGAAGCACCTTAAGTGTGTTTTGGCAAGTGCCACAATACATGTTAGTTGGTGCATCAGAAGTGTTTATGTACGTTGGTCAATTGGAGTTTTTTAACGGTCAAGCGCCTGATGGGATAAAGAGTTTTGGAAGCTCCCTTTGTATGGCTTCAATCTCATTTGGTAACTATGTTAGCAGTCTTTTGGTTCACATGGTTATGATTATTACAAAGAGAGGTGGAAATGCAGGTTGGATACCCCCAAACTTGAACCATGGCCATATTGATAGGTTTTATTTTCTGGTCATGGCACTCGCAGCTGTCGATGTGGTGTTTTTCGTGATATGTGCTAGGTGGTATAAACCGATGGTATTTGTGGAAGATGGGTACGTGCCAGAGGTTGAGTTGGAGGAGGTGGAAGAGGGTGAAGATGACGATGACCATAATCGAGTTTCTACCGCGGCTTGAAGTGACATGATCATAATTTCGATTCTATTCTTTCCCAGTTCCATTGCTTTCATGACGTAGTTGAAGGTGCTACCGATCGCCTTACACTAGCATCTCCCTACTGATAAGCGCAAAACAAAAGGAACAGGAAAAATTTCATTGCTTGAGGTGGTTGTTTTCAAGTGTAAATAAAGGCTTTTGGCTGTTTTCATTGCTTGAGGTGGCTGAATTTGGTCGCTTTTTTTTAATTACTTTCTTGAAGTTATGAGACCTTTTTTCCCTCATAAAATAGACGGTAGTATTGTTTTGATTGAATGTCACCTTGATCTTGAAATGTTGATGTTGATCATTGATTCGACATCTTCTTTATGGAGCATTCTTGTTTCTATTTGTCCTTGTAACTATTAGTTTGATCATCTAATCTTTCATGTTGTTCTATTGATTTAATGAGCTGAAAGATTCACCAGTAACTCTCATTGCTGGTCAAATTTAGTAATTTCCAATTATTGTTTGAACAACTCGAGCAAGCAAGTACAACATCAATAGTAGGGACTACATAAATGAACCCATAATTTTATGGGCAGTGGAACTCGAACCCAGGCATCGGGAATTTGAGGGAGCACTTTACCATCTCGGTTAGGTGCTCCATCCCAATAGGAACTAGGGAGTATTCGTTGTACAATGTAGACCCTTCTAATCTTCCTCGTAAGAAAATTGGACATGTACCCAACTACCCATTGACATAAACATAACGAGGCATAGTGGAGAATAAGTGATGAGCCACATGGGTATCCGTTATGTTCAGGAAAATCTTGTTGCATTGTTCATCAACCCAGAGTTTCAGTCGACTGCAGCCGATTCGTTTCGCTCTATGGGTTTAAGGGAGACGGAGAGTGATAGACGGATCAAAGTGAGGTAAGGGTGTGAATGCTTAAGGTACGTGATCAAAGGCAATAGTGATTAACAATGGGATTATTTATAGGCGAATTGACCCTACATATCAGAAAAGTCACTCCAAGTCTCCAAGGATACTTCAATCGGAAACGAATACTTTCTTGTGTATCGAAAATGGGGAAAAACACTCAACTACTGAAGTAGGGATCATAATGACATTTGAAGGCAGGGCAAAGGCGCAAAGCCAACCGAGTGCGAGTGTGAGTGCTGTGACTACTAGTTTAGAAACTCTTAGCTCATGGTTAAAGGTTTTTATGCAATAAATTGTTGTAGCTATTATGACACTCTAAAGACACTGAATATTTGTACATCCGGAATTCGAGCACCCCTATTAAATGGGTTGTTGTTGTTGTTGTTGGACGCATTAGTCTCTCATTAGCTCAACAATAAAATTCGGGAACTGTAATTGACACTGTAACAACATATAGAGTATATCCGTAGAAAAACTGCAACACTGCCCACCCCCTTCAAAATATGAGAACACTTGCAGTTCAGTAAAGCAAAAGAATACCAAAGAACAGCATGTAAGAGAAGGAACAGTAATTCTATAGCAACAGGGGATACCAACTCAACAAAGTACTATTTGTCCCTTGGCTCGATTTCAGTTTTACGATTATGCAAACAGAAGAGCAAGATAACACGCTTGTCTACCAAAAACATGAAATTCTTTCAACAACAGAAAAGAGAAGATGTAAACGGAGCTACACAAATCCTAGACCATCAGATTACAAAGAGAGCAAGAGGAGCCCTTGATAACTCTTGATTCTTGTGAAAGTTTGTCCAGGGCGGTACTGCCATAGTACGAAAATCTCACATCTAACTAGAACATATCCGTATCAAGTTACTAATTCCAAGATAGCAAAGCAAGAGAAAAAGAAAGGGAATTTTCGACTATATTGCACTCTTCCGCAGCTCCTCAGCACCATGGGCAAAGTGGCACCTATCACCAAACGTACATGTCCCCTTCGCAAAGTTCTCACACAGCTTTGTTTTGAAGTTGCTGCCACCACCAGGAGGTCCGGATCCCTGCCTACCCTGATGATGTCCTGAAGCTGATTTAACGTTCAATATCAGCTCGTGAACCATTGAACTGGCCTGCTTAATCTGATCAAAGGTCCCTTCTAGCTCAATGTTCTTTAGGTTAGGATTAGATTCATGATCTCTGATGGCAAGCTTCACCCCAGTGACTCGACATATCTGCTTAGAGTTTGAGCCACTCTTACCAATGATGGGCCCGGCAAGGGAACCATCGATGCTGATTTTAGCCGTAGAAGATGCACCAAAGTTGGCAGCATTGCCCGCGCCAAAACCTGGAAGTGGAGGTTCCATTCTACCAGAAAACCTGCCTTGCATGTGTCCCATTGCACGTGGATCGTCATGCCCGCCCATTGATGGCCTAGCAAGCTCCCATTCACCATGAGCAAAATGGCATTTATCCCCAAATCGACAACCCTCAGGGCTGTTGAACTTGTTGCACATTTTCATCTTGCCTGCTGGTGATGATGCATCAGGAAAAGGTCCAGGCATTGCAGACCCCCTTGAAGAAGGAGCAACCTGAGGGGTATTAAGGTTCATCATTTGGGAAACGGCTTTAAAACCACCCTGGACATAGTGCAAGAAGTGACAACTCTCCCCAAATGGACAGCCCGATGTACTACACAAAGATAAAAATGGGTGTCAGATAATCAGATGTAAACCTATGTTATATAAATGCAAGAGTAACAGTAAAACTCAGCAAGTCAGCAGTATCAGTTTCAGAACCCACAAACAAAGCATTTAACACCAATAATAGAGTGCCCCAGCAATGTGCAACCATTATTATACCAAACAAGAACTGAGCATCTACTATGGTAGAGGGATAAAAAATCTATGTGCCCTGGAAGAATTCACTTGCTCGATGTCAGCAGAATTAAACACAGCACTACATCTGAATCAATCAATACAAGGTCTTGTGAAATTGCTTTTCTTTATGTAAACAAATTTCAATTTATCAACTTGTGCAACACATAAACGCTGATCTACTGGCTGAAAAAGAACTGTTCTCCCAAGCCAAGGTCCATATGGAACGACTTTGCAATTAGACAAAATCAACATGTCATTTTATCCTCAACAAAGAAACAACACCCCGGAACAAGTAATTAAGACTACTGTCTCCAGCACACAACATGCAGCCCCATATAAACCCATCCAAACTAGATGCTACTTCAACATTACATAAGACAACAATGATCCACACATCACTGGACAAATGATAAAATCAAGTGAATGGAACCCCCGATCTTTGATAAAGAGGACTTTTAAACTCATCTAGCCCATGAAATCATAGACCCAAAAAAAAGCACAAAGCTTCTCAAACACCAGTACAAACTAGCATCCACAAATTACAGAAATGCCAATCCCAAGTCTCATAAGCAAAGCAGAACTGCTAAAATATCAACATAAACATGTCTGCAAAGCTCACTAGATCAACCCTAGGAACACAGACAAGAAAAGACAATATCTCACAAGTATAAATATAGAAACTAAGCAGCGTAACAAAGCCATCTAGTCTCAGTCACAAGCATGAAGAATATGACAGAATCAAACACACCGAAACCAATCGGTCAATACAATAATCAAGCATCTCAAACATTTTACAGAAGCTTGAAACATATTTTACCACAGATCACATAGACACATGAGTTACAAGACAAGGTGCCCAAAAAAATACCCCAATCCCCAACAATGTATAAAAATTCGATTCCTATCACATATGTCCTCATATCATCAGCTCTGCTATCACTAACAAAGCACAAAAGACAATGCAAGCGGCAAAACCCACAATTAAAATACCACTTAAAACCCTTCATAACCCGACAAGGAAAACAAACAGGCCCCAAATAAAGCAAAAAAAAACATGCAAATAACACTGGGAAGAAAAGATTGGGGGGGGGGGGGGGGG
>ONZK01001157.1:18528-39919 GCA_900322385.1 Pharnaceum exiguum | reverse complement strand
ATAGAATAGTATATGTTCTCAAGTAGAAACTTGACTTAGTTTAGGTTGTCAGAACCACATCTGAACAACATCTCGTAGATTATGATAGAACCACACATAAGCAATAAGTGAAAATTTTCTGTAAAAGGGAAATCAAATATTTTCAAGTTAAAGCTATAAGTGAAAAAAAAATGTCTTCACAATCACACTGGGAGAAGTAGAAATTTGACTTAGTTTAGGTTGTCAGAACCACATCTCATAGATTATGATACAACCACACATGAGCAGTAAGTAAAAATTTCTTATAACAGGGAAATTAGATATTTTCAAGTCAAAGCGATAAGCGAAAAAAAATATCTACTGTATCTCCAATTACAAAGATGTAACGAATTACTCGCAACTTTAATATGAGTAAGTAAATAATTACTTAAACATCTTGACAAATGTCAGAGAGAAAAAAGAGAAAAACCAGTATAAAATCTAGGAGAGAGGTGCGTCGATCTTAACCTAGACCATTATCAGGTTTTTTTTTCTAGATCTGAAATTTTTAGGAGCGCTCTTGTCTGGACCTGAAAAAATCTGCTCCACTTTAAGTCAATACCAAAACCGATCTGAAAAAATTTGTGAGAAGGTGAGAGCGCAACAGAAAAATAATATGCAAACACTTGTTTGGGAAAAAAACCGAACAAAAAAAATCAACCAAAGACAATCAATAAGCTAGCACACTCAAAAAATTTCAATTCATATTCTGATCTTGAAAATATATCTAACATAATTAAAACTAAATCTGAATGGAAAAGATAAAGGTCGTCAAAATCACACCAACAAATCCAAGTGCTTTAACATATAAAAAAATCATAAACTCACACCATCGATGGTAATGGACAACGGAGAGGTCGTTTGGGGGTTGAGGCTGTCGCCCGGTTGATAATTTCACAGCTTATCGGGAGGAAGCGTGGCAATGAGAATGTCAGCGGATCAAAAATGGTTACATAGAAAATTTAAATCAAAGTTACTTATTTACTTGATCTTGATAAGAGATAAGAATCTACTCTCTCATCTCCATTAAATAAGTGTGGTATTCAGAGAGAGGATGGAGGTTGTGATGGGTTGGTGGCGGCCAATGTTAAAAGAGGAGTGAGAGGGGAGTAGATGACTTAAACCCTAAAGTGAAACCTGAATAAATTGAGAAAGTGTTATTTAAACTTGGACAAGCACATTTATCAAAGAAGAAAATCTGACCCGATTTTGTTTTTTTTCCGGATTTCACTAAGACCGGACTAGGAAACCAGAATCTCATTAGTCTAGGAATTCAAATCCGGTCTGTTAGGATTTGCATACCCCTAAACCAAAGAAACAAGACTCATTTGTAGCCCTCATCCCATCCTCCAAATACGGAAAGTAAGAGAAGAATTCATGTTTCCGCAAAAGCTAAAAGATAACATGACATAATTGGTGTCTACACCCTTCCTAAATCAACGCAAACGCGCACTCGCGACAGGCACACCCAATTTTGGCCATGCCAAGAATATGAGACTAGGTTTAATGCATTGTGCATCACTAGACTACCACACGACTCTCCTCCTTTCTCCAAACGATGAACATTATAATTAAACTTACAAAACTTCTCATAGGCGGAGTTAAATACAATAATACCACAACCATATAAGAAAAGATTCAACATTAACTCTCTTAAATGATGTCTAAGTGCATTAAAGTTAATTAGCCATTATATATCCAGTATACTCATGGCTAACCACAAGCCGTAATCTCTACTCAAAATTATCATTCATATTCTTCAAACCTTAATTATCTTATTGCGTAATTACACGACAAAGAATTTTACAAACAAATCTTCTAAAAAAAAGAACGTTAATGTAACTGCCTCCTCTCTAGAAAATAAAAAGGGAGTTGCGGAGACGATCAATATCAAATCACATGCTACTAAATATAATTACATTAATTAGAAATGAAATGCAATGATACACGAATATATCAAAGTATTGTTCTTGTATAGGAGTAAGTTATGAAATATAAGCATTATCAAAAGGTATAAAGCAAGTTTTTATTCAATGTGCCAAAGTTGCAAGCTTAATTGGAGACATGGAAGGCTTAGACTATGTAGAAGCCCTGTGCAGTAGGCGAAATTGAGACCCTAAACTTGACGCTTTATTATAACTATTGATGCTAAAAAATGGAAAATATATCGTTTCGACGCTTAAAAGCGTCAATATATCATTTCAGACACTAAAAAGCATCAAGAATTCGTCAGCATTGGCTTCAGTCAGTGGCGACACTTATTATTGACGCTGTAGTGCGTCAAATGTGATTTCGACACTTTTTACAGTCGATTGAGGTCCTTTTTGCGGCCGAGGCCCTGTGCGAGCAGACCGCTTGCACCGAGCTTCAGCCACCACTGATTGTAGATATTGGATAAATTTAGAAATAATTAAGAATGATCAGATACAATTACCAAATTCATATTACAGAATCCGAAGTACTTTAAATCTTTATTAATAGTTTGGTGAATATGGACTACGAGGGTGTTTGGCTTATATTCTTAATAATATTGCTTCTCCTTTGTATTTTCTCCCTCATTCTCCCTCTTCCTTCTCCACCTTTATCACAAATGAAATACCTAAAGCCTCTTAAGAACTCTTAAAATGGCCAAAAACAAAAGCCCCAATTTGATGCTTTTGCTTTTGATCAATGTGGAGAGTAATTAACACTTAATTTTGGTGAGGATAGAGAAGTTGGAAGGAGAAGGTGATGAAAATTATAAAGGAGAATCAGTTTTGAGTGGAAGTTAGGCCAAACACACTCTAAATCAAAATGGTTAATAGAACTTCTAGTACTTCTGATTTAAGTGAAGCTACAAGAAATCATTACCTCAATGCAGCAACGCATATGGTCGTTATCGAAAACAACCTCTCTATATAAAGTGTTTTGCTTTAATTAAGGGTATGGTTGCGTATATCTTCACCCCTAGAACTCCCATAGAATGGAGATTACATTGGGTTGTTGTTGTTTTTGCTGTAATTATAGCATAACAAATATAAGTAAACTCAAAGGAGGGGGGAAGGTACCTCCGGCGTGAAAGAGGAGACGAAAGTGTTGAACGACCAACTAAAAGACCTTTTTTCTTGCAATTGTTTGATCTCTCCAAGTCCCGGTAAACTGTTTGCTTGATTCTCGTCAGTTTAGAGCCTTGGGTGTTCATAGACAAGCCTAGCGTGGGCCAAGTACTTGTTTTTTTTTTGGCCCATGCTAATTGGTGTTGACTTGTTTTCAGTACACCATTTGAGATGTGATTCAACTGAGTTGTTGTTATTATTGTAGTATTTTTAATATGCCGACAACCAAATACACGACTACCAATTGAACACATTTAGCAATAACTCTCACCGGAGATGAATATAAAATTCAACGAACTATTATTACATTATAATTCTAAATTTTCATTTTTTTTCTTCTTCTTATTTTTACATTTTTTTTCTCTTTCCTTCACTTCATTAATGTGAATTTTAATCTTCATTAGAGGCCGTTTTCTTTAGTGATATTCTTCGGCCTACATTTATTATTAACTATCTAATCCCATATTTGTGCACAATTGTCCATTTAAACTAAAATGGTAAGTCATGAATCAAAAGTTTAAGAAGGCAAATTAACGAGGAAAAAGCCTTAATAAACAAAATTCTTGAATGACGAAAACATCCAGATTAATAGTTGCATACTTGTACAAGTCCTCACCATTTCTATGCCTTTTCTCTTCTCATTCTCTTAGGATTAAGAAATGAAGCCCAAAAAAAATAGTCCTAACAACAAAGATACAAGTATCGATAACTAGCCTCAAAGATCTCCTCAACTCCTTATTAAGTTTTCTGATATTTTTTTATTTAAAAAAATTACAAAAGAAAAAGAACCCCAACAGTCCTATGCCATTGAAGTATTCATACGACCAGTTTGGTAGTCGGCTTTTTTGTTCAGTTTGTGTCCTTCTTGGCTGGTTTGACCACAAAACCACCTGATAAGTTCAAGAAATTATGGTAATTAGCTTTAATCTAGATTTTGCACTCAACCAGCTCAACAACCTGCCTTCCCCCAACTGGTTCACATCAGCTGGTCAAACAAGTTAACAAATTTAACTAGTCGAATCCAGCTATCAAATCAAGCTACCAGCTCTATCTAATTGCCAAACAGGGTCATAGACTCCATCAATTTTCCTTTTCCCATTAATAATTTATGTTTGAAGATGGTGAGTTAGGTGCTTGTGCGAGGGGCTTGTTAATGATTGATAATTGTAGTGGGTAATGGTTGTGGATGAGTACTGAGAATGATCTTTGGATAAAGATTTACAATAATGGATGAAGTAGCTCAGCTTTCATCTCTTGGAGCAGTATGTGTTGCCTCCAAATCCATTGACGAAATACAGAAGAAAAAAAAGCAAAGGAAAAGGGGGAAAACATATATATATAAAAGAACACATAATAAAATAATACCCACAAATATTTTAAATTAATCTCCGGTGAAAGTTATGCCTAATGGGTTAATTGACAATGTCACTTACCTAAAAGGCCTATTTAGTGGCCGAGATATTAAAAATACCAATTTGGCATAGTAGGCCAACTTAAAAGATCCATTTGACTATTCGGGGGAAGGAAATGGATAAAGGGGTTGACCAAAACCCTAGTAGATTGATCGTAAATCTAAATTGTAGTAAATTGGATTTTTTCTTTCATTGTTTCGTACTCGATCACTAATAAGGATTCGATTAATTAATATGCTATTGTAAGAAACTAAATATTGGACCTTTTGAATAATATATACAAATTATTACGAACGCACATCAATGTCACAGATGGCTTTTCAACTTCTAAAGACTGAACTGAACTAAAATTTTGCTTAATTTTTTTGACACACAATTACTAATTAAACCCCTATAAATGTTGAGCTTCACGAAACTAGAGACATATACAATGTCACAATGATATATACAAAGAACTAATGTAATACCCATCAAACCTATACCACTAAGGTGCACCTTCTTTTAAAAAAGCTTATCCATAAAAACTCCACAGTTAAACGTGCAACGTGCTTGCTGTGCAACAATTCTGGGATGGGTGACCTCATGGGAAGTCTATTCCCGGGCAGCAGGTGATCATGAGTGATGACAAAGCCTGCTGGAAGACTGGTGGTGGGTTGTGGGGACAGTCCAAAGAATAAGACAGAGGTGACCTCCGCCCAAAGGATGAGGTGTTACAACTACAAATGAATATCAATGTCACAACTTTTTATGATCGATAGAAACGACCTTAACTGAATTGAAGTTTTTAAAAGTTATATAGAGAACAAGCCCACATTCTTAAAAGAGAAAATTGAGATAGAACTACCTAATGAAACATGACTTTTGTAAACAACTACCTTTTGAAAACTTTTTTGTATGGAACTACCTAATAAGGGGGTCAACTTGGTCAAGAACTACCAAATGACTTGAAGTTCCCAGAATACCCTTACTCAAGTCACATGTCTATCACATGTTCATTATTGACACTCTCCCTTTTACTCACTACACTCCACTCTTATTTTCCCCTATTTAATTTGAGTCCTCATTTGCATAAACATGTGTTATGTTCACCACTTTTGTAATTTTATTTCCAGTTTTATCCATTTCTTCGAAAAAAAACATTAACCTCCAATGTGAGAGATTATGCGGATCCGTTGATTATTTGATGCTGCTTCTTTATTTACTTGTAGAGTTACATGGGCACTGTTAAGCACGATAAACGAAATCAGTTTGCCTTTGACATGAGCTGAATAATGTGAATGAACTTGCTGGGCAAGAACACCTTGCTGCAGGTAGCCTTCTTCGCTGCAGAAATGATACTCGCTATGACATAGTACCGTGGCCATTGGTCAATATGTTCACAACTTTAGAAATACACAATACTTCGCTAGTGTACCATTCACAAATTTGGCAAACTTAGTTTGTAAAGGATGTAAACTAGACTTGCTAGCAATTAGATTGTGAGTTAATTTTGTTAGAGAAAATTGTATACAAAATGTCCAGAATTTCTATTCACCACACAAGTCCCAACACCGAAGCTTAAAAACAAAAATTCAAAAACAGCCCATCATTGGTAATTACAAGCCATTTTACCAGATCTGAACAATACTCCGGACCTTAGGAATAAGGATAGGGCATCAAAAGTGAGGGACAAAGAGTGTCATGAGTGAAGGCCATGAGATAGAGATTGCAAGTGATAGCCTAGAAGAGTGGGGGCCGTGTGATTAATGGAAACTTGGGAAGTGCCAAAGAGACAAGGGAGAAGAGGGGTGAGAAGAAACTAAGAATGAACAAAATTGTACAGATAATCGAAACTGAAAAATATTAAAAGTTCATTACTTGATCTTTTGTTTTGCATATTTTTGGAGAGGAGAGAGAGAGAGAGAGAGAGAGAAAGAGGGATTAGTGGTGATTTCTGGGTGTGGTTAGTCCGTAAAACCGGTGATGCCATGATGGTGCTGGTACAGTGGTACTAATAGCAGCCCTTCAACATTGTTTTTCTTCTTTTTTTTTTCTTCTGATTTGTACTAAAAGAATACGTAGTAATTTGTTTTGTTTGAGTAATAATTTGAACATAATTCTAATACTTCATCCAAAAGCCTGCATTTTCTATACAGACATCAATCATGATTCATGAACCTAACCAAAAGACTGCATTTTCTAAACAGCAAGGGAAAAGGGAGAAAAAAAAAAGAAGGGAAAAGGGTGGTGCTGGTAAATTCTGCTGAAAGAGAGTGCAAATAAAGGTCTAGTAAGGGTATTTTCGTAAGTTTAAGTGATTTGGTAGTTTTTGACCAACTTGACCTTATCATTAGGTAGTTTCATACAAAAAAGTTATCATTAGTTAGTTCTTTACAAAAGTCGTTTTTCATGAGGTAATTCTTTACAATTTTCTCAATTAAATTCAAAGATACGAATACTACTAAATTGGAAAGGAGTTATTAGAAATTGAAAAGAACAATTCTTATATACAGGGCGTGTTTCTAAACATGCAAGTGCATCATCTTTTTCCTTTTTCTCTGTTCTAGAGATATCGTTGACAAGCAAACAAATTTGTTAGAGCAAATTGTGCAATCAAAATTTGTTCAAAGAAAGTGATGATCATAACACGACAGATAGAGCCAAGTTCATTTATTCACCAACATCTTGAGGGATATCTTGAGTGTTACTATCAAACTGCTACGAGAACCAGGCACTCACACTAGTGATTTCCGTCTACTTTTTTCATGTATTCATGCACTAGCTGAACAGTCAGCAATTGATTGAAACCAAATGAGAAACAAGAGAGTTGGACAAGTTCACGCAAGGCATGTACTTTGTTGATTGGTAGGTGGTTCGTACTAATTTTAACTCATCATCGCTTTACCATTTGCCTTTACCTTGCGTGGACTGTGGTCAGTCGACAGTCGTAGGTCCCTCAACGCCTGCAAATGAAATCTGAACCCCCCACCTTAATTTCACATTAATTTAATCATTTTTAACGTTAAACAAGCAGACAATTATCTCCCATACATACACAAAACTGAAAGAATTAACACATCCAAAATACTAATTTACCCTTATACTGTATCATTATTCCTCTTGCCTCGATCAACTCATTTCCAACTCCCCAAACACCAAAATCACCTTCTAAGGGCGAAAAGTCCAAATAACCCCCCTCCGTCAAAACGGCTACTTTAATCTCATGCATCGCTTTCTCTCTTTTTTAACTTTTTGAAATTCGAATCACTTCCTCCCACTCTCCCCTCACTCTTCCCCTTAATTACACCAATACCACTCTCTCTCATTTGCTTAAACCCGTGAGTCAGAGGACAAAACAGGTAACTCAAAGTAAAGTCGTTGGGACCTACACAGCCAGTAAAATACAAACAAAGACTGAAAGACCTCTCTCACTCACTCTGTTTTTTTCTTTCTTTACTTTTTTAGTCTCTGCTCACTCATCTCGTCACTAGTCATCACTGTAGCTCCTCAAATAGAGTTTTAGTTTCTCCATTTTCCTTTCCTTCTTCCTTAAGCTCCCCCAACTCCACTCTCTCTCCTAGGTCACCCCCTTTTCTTTTCCTTTTATTTTTAATCTCATCTTTTCATTTATCATTAATAGCAACATCTTTTCTTTTTCTCTCTTCCTAAGCTTCAAACAATGTAAACCCACTTTTTCTTTTTACTTTATTTCTCCAAAAATGTAAAAAAGTAATAATTAAATGTGCTAACTGATTGTTATTTGTGATGCAGGTTAAGGTTGGAGAGGAAAGGGGAGAGATAAGTTAATTAGTTTTAGAAAACAATAAGGTGAAAATTGAGAAGGGAGTTAAGTTAAGTTAGTATATTTACGAGGATGTCGTCGACGTCGCGAGGGGGAGGAGGGGGGGAAGGGCAGCCGGCAGGGAGGAGGCTAATGAGAACACAGACAGCAGGGAACTTAGGAGAGACAGCTTTCGACAGTGAGATTGTTCCGTCTTCGCTTGTTGAGATCGCTCCTATTCTTCGTGTTGCTAATGAAGTTGAGAAGAATAATCCCAGGGTTGCTTACTTATGTATGTGATGATATATTGTTGTCTCTATTTTTCTTTCTTTTCTAATTATGTAATGTTTTAGTGTTTGGCTATGGATCATGTTGTGTTGCATGCTATAATTGGAAAGTGGAGGGTAAAGGTGCAAACTTTTGTTAGATATATTGTTTTTTGGGGTAAAAATTTGGAAATATGCAATTTTTTGTGTGTGGGGTTTTAGCTAGTGTGTCGCAAGTGAGTTTTTTTTAAAATGTTTTGTCTTTTAAGTTTTGTTTAATTGTGTTATGTTTTAGTATTTGGCTATGGATTATTGTTGATGATGTTAGTGATAAGTTAATGTTACTAATAATGTTGTGTTGCATGCTATAATTGGAAAGTTAATGTTAGTGTTAGCTGTTGTTTGGAAAGATGTAAAATTTTTGTGGGGTTTTAGCTAGTGTGTTGCAAGTGAGTTTTTTTTTTTTTTGTGGGTTTGTCTTTAAAGGTAACTCTTTGTATGTTTTCTATTGTGGACTTGGTACATGTTTGATCTTTCAGTGAAATGAGGGTGATTGGCATTTTTGTGTTATATTATTGGTCATGAAAGATGTGATCTTTTGTATTAGGGTTTAATGTTCTGCCCTCTGGTTTGGTGAATTTGATCATGTTAGTGAAAAGTATGAGCCTTTTTCATTGTATCTATGGACTGTGGCTACATGTCCTTTGATCTTGTTCATTAGCTGGTATTAGGCTTTTAGCCCTCTTAGTGCTTGTTCAATCTGCATTTGGGTCTCACATGTGGTTTGGCAGGTCGGTTTTATGCGTTCGAGAAAGCGCATAGGTTGGACCCTACATCAAGTGGTCGTGGTGTCCGGCAATTCAAGACAGCCTTGCTTCAGAGGCTTGAAAGGGTTAGTTAATACATGATTGATTGATTATCTGGTGAAAAGTTTAGTTCTTTCAATTGGTACTCTTTTATATGCAGACTGTACTGCAGTATAGTAGAGAATCTATTGTGTGAGGAGAAGGTTTGAGTACAGTTTTTGACGATGTACTGCAAGAATTTGATGGAGTATGTATGTGTTTCACTGACTGTGTCTTGGTGTCATGACATTAACCACGTAGGAAAATGATCCGACATTGATGGGAAGAGTTAAAAAGAGTGATGCGCGAGAGATGCAAAGTTTTTATAAGCATTATTACGAAAAATACATCAGCGCCTTGCAAAGTGCTGCTGACAAGGCAGACCGGTAAGCGAGTTTTGCGTGGACTTGGGGGTGGTGTTGTGCCTGATTAATTGTTTTTACTGCAAGCTGATAAGGGTTCCTTTTTCAGTGCTCAGCTGACAAAGGCATATCAAACCGCTAATGTCCTCTTTGAGGTTTTAAAGGCTGTTAACCTGACGCAATCCATGGAGGTTGACCGAGAGGTGGGAACCATGGATATTCGTTGGAACAGCTGATTTTGTGGCATGCCTTGTTTGCAGTTGAGTATTACTCATGCTTGTACATGTATAACAATTCATGTACCTATTGTAGGTTATGGAAACTCACAATAAGGTGGCAGAGAAGACAGAAATCTACTTACCTTACAACATTCTTCCTCTCGACCCAGATAGTGCAAACCAGCCAATTATGAGATTCCCAGAGGTACAATGGACAGATATTTCATTGAGTTTTTTGCTTTCGTTTGGAATTTTGTTGCCTAGTGCAGGGTCATTGATTTAATCAATTTACAGATTCAAGCTGCTGTGCTCGCGCTTCGTAATACTAGAGGCCTTCCATGGCCCAAGGGCTACAAGAAAAAGCAAGATGAAGACATACTGGACTGGCTTCAGGCAATGTTTGGATTCCAGGTGATTCTCCTTGGCAATAAGTTCTTGTTCAGTGGTTTTTTTTCTCTTTTCTGGGGGATACTATCTTGAGTTGCCATTGCGCTGGTTTGATCAGAGAGTTTGGTTTTGTTTATGTACATGCAGAAAGACAGTGTGGCAAATCAAAGAGAGCATCTTATTTTGCTACTTGCTAATGTGCACATACGGCAGTTCCCCAAACCTGATCAGCAACCAAAGGTAATCCATTACGTGACTTAGTGATTGGAGTTGATTTTCTTCGATGGCCTACTTATTACTCTCTCTTGGAACCTTGTAAAAAAATGTGATGAAAGTTCAACTAATCCTTTTTTCTGCTCTTAATATAATACCATATTTGTTGTGGACGTTACTGGTATTTTGAAGCTCTTGTGAATGTCAGAATTGATAAGAAATGTGTTTCGTTTTTTTGTGTTCGAGAATGATTGTACCTTGCGGCATCTGAAATGCTTTTACGTAGGGCTTGTTCTTTACAACATAAGTTCAGTTTCATTCAGTTTAGTTTAGAATTTCACAGTGGAGCTCGTATCTTGCGAACGTAATAAGTTTTGACCCCGATATGCATTCGTAGTTATTAGTATATCATTGGAAAGGTCTCACCAATAGTTTCATAAACGAACAATATTGATAGGGTTTTGATAAGTGATTGAGTGTCAAAACAACTAAACAAAAAGTGCAGTTTTTTCAGTTTCATTCAGTTCAGCAAAAGAACAGGCCCGTAGTGCATTGACCGAAGTGATGAAGAAGTATTTATCTTATATGCTAATATATTTGTGGGAATTTATGTTCAGTTGGATGAACGTGCATTGACAGAAGTGATGAAGAAGCTTTTTAAGAGCTATAAAAAATGGTGCAAGTACTTGGATCGCAAGAGTAGTCTCTGGTAAGTTGTCTGACAGTCAATAGTAAACACTTGAAATGATCAAGGGAAGGGAAAGCTTAAACCGCTGTGGTCAGCACAGTTGTACCTTAGCTTTTCTCTAGTTATACACACGAAAGTTCTTTGTTGTGGTGATTTGTCACAAACATTGCCTGGAGCTACTTTTTCTCTACATTTAAGTCATTTGATGGTGGCTGGGATTGATAATTCTACTATCTTTTTCAGTCTAATTTTATATTCAGTCTTCTGCTACAAATAAGAGTTTGTGTCTGATGATGATTGCAGGCTGCCTACTATACAGCAGGAGGTGCAACAGCGCAAACTATTGTACATGGGATTGTATTTACTTATTTGGGGGGAAGCCGCAAATTTAAGATTCATGCCGGAATGTCTTTGTTATATATATCATCATGTATGTCCCTCTTGCAAGTATGACTATACCGCATGTATGTCACTTTATTTCTGATATTTGACTTTATTTCTATCCTGACTGCCTTGTTATTGCCACTGCTTGTGCTCTTCAGATGGCATTTGAGCTATATGGCATGCTTGCTGGAAATATCAGTCCAATGACAGGGGAGAATGTGAAGCCTGCTTACGGTGGCGAAGAAGAGGCCTTTCTGAAAAAAGTTGTAACCCCTATTTATGAAGTTATAGCAAAGGTACAATGTAACATTTTTGGGGATTGCTTTCAAAACATCATGGCTCTTTTACTCATATGCCATGTGTTGCTGTCCTGCAGGAGGCGGAGAGGAGCAGAAAAGGAAAATCCAAGCATTCCCAGTGGAGGAATTACGATGACTTGAATGAGTATTTCTGGTATGTTTTTTTTTCTTTGGTAATAACGGCCTATTCTTCTTTTCATAAAAATACTGTCACTTTATGTTTTGTGTTAATGATTGCAGGTCTGTGGATTGCTTTCGGTTAGGTTGGCCAATGCGGGCTGATGCTGACTTCTTTTGTTTCCCTTTAGCACATCATAGTCAAGACAGAAATGGGGTAAGTTGTGATCATGCTTTTTGCTCCGTCTCTCTAGGGGATTTTATTTGTGTTAACATTGCCTTGTCTCAAATAAAAGAGGATGAACGCCTTTTAAATATCTTATGTACTTATTTTGATAGTTATTATCAGGAATAAGTAACACCTTCTGATGTAACTTTTAGTGATAATTTGAATCGATAACATGTCCTGTGTAAAAAATGTCTTGTAAAAGAAATTTTTGGTGATTTGCAGGAAACTCGTGAAGCTGGTGGGGATAGATGGGTTGGAAAAGTTAATTTCGTTGAAATTCGAACTTATTGGCATGTCTTCAGAAGCTTTGATCGAATGTGGAGCTTCTTCATTTTGGCTTTGCAGGCATCTTTTTCATCCCACTCTTTAATTTCTGTGTCCACTGTCATCAAGTTTCTACTGGGAAATTGAACTTTCTGATGTAACTTCAGGCTATGATCATTGTTGGATGGCATGGCTCAGGGGACCTTAGTGCAATATTTGTTGGAGATGTTTTCAAGAAAGTCTTGAGCATCTTCATAACAGCTTCAATATTAAAGCTCGGGCAAGGTAACGGGTCATTTATAAAACTAGTTGGACTGCTTCTTGTGTTTGTACTATTGTTCTGATCTTATCAACACATTGTTTTGGGACGTGTCTAATTTTATGTGCCTGCTTAGAAGTTCTAGAGAGAGAATGTTTTGAAATAAATTTCCAATAGTACTTTGCCCGGTTTTTTTTAGCTCACTGTCGAGGCTCTTCTCCCTGTATCTTTTCTGCTACATTACATGATAGTATCTACATTATTTAATCCATCTTTGCCAGCAAGTATACATGAGCTGCATTTGTATATGTAGATGATCTGGGTTTCATGTCTACTTTCACAATTTTCACCTCTGTTCTCATTTGTAACGTTGCCATGTCTCCCCAACTCCACCCTACTTGAGTTGAATGCCAGTTCATTGAGTTGCATGATAAAAAGTTTACTGTGAAACACTGTCAAATGCTCTCGCATCGAACTGCAATCTTGTCATTTTACACCCCATCTCATCTTCTTTGAATTATGCTTAACTTTCTGCATGACATGCTTAGTTGGTGATCTGCTGCTTTATGTTTTTACCTCTGTTCTTGTTATGCACCTCTCTAGTTGTTTGCCACCCACTTTCTTGAGTACAACAGTTCATTCAATCAATCAAATTAGGTTAGGAAGAAAGCCACTGCAAAACTAGTTCAATTGCTCTCACAGCAAACTTCAATCTTTCTAATGTTAAATTCTTTTTATCTGCTCTTATATACTTAGTTCAATTGCTCTTTTGCTTGACAAGCATAGTTGATGCACTCTAGAGTACTTAAATTAGTCCTACAATACAATTTTCAACATTAAACTTAGTCTCTGTGCTCCTTTGACTAAAAAATAATTTCTGAAAGTTTATTTGACTGATGGTTATTACCTTTGTTCAGCTTCCCTTGATGTAGTTCTTAGTTGGAAATCCAGGCAGAGCATGTCATTTCATGTGAAGCTGAGATACATTCTAAAGGTCCTCTCTGCTGCTGCGTGGGTGGTAGTTTTGCCTGTTACTTATGCTTATTCCTGGGATAATCCTCCTGGATTTGCTCAAACAATCAAAAGTTGGTTTGGGAGCAATGCAAACTCACCTTCGCTCTTCTTCTTAGCGGTCGTCATCTACCTGTCTCCGAATATGCTTTCTGCTGTGTTATTTCTGTTTCCCTCCATACGCCGTCTTCTTGAAAGATCGGATTACAAGATTGTGATGTTGTTGATGTGGTGGTCACAGGTAACTTTCAATAACGAATTAAATGTTTTCCCTTTTTCTTCCACTACTGTATTTTCTATTTTCTGACATTTGACAAACCTTCTATGACTTGCAGCCGCGACTTTATGTTGGGAGGGGAATGCATGAAAGTGCCTATTCACTCTTTAAGTAAGACTTCAAAGCTCTTTCTAATTAAATGGAAGAAAAAGGGGGAGGGGAGATGCTGGTTTCTGTCCAATCCCAAAAAATCTGTCAGGATAACTTTTGTGTTGTTTTTGTTTGGGCTTGCAGGTACACTGGATTCTGGGTCTCCCTCTTGATTACGAAGCTGGCATTCAGTTACTTTATTGAGGTCTGTTTCTTCTACATACTTCACTTACGCACTGTTGTCTGCAGAAGACAAAAACTACTTTAAAAAAGGGTAAAGAAATACGTTTGACATGGAAGGATAGTGAAGACTGAGGAGTATCTCAGAAAAACTACAAGAGTCACTGTAGATTAACCAATGTAATTTAAATAATATTTGTTTTAGGAGCATTTTGTTCCAACTGTAGTCTTCTGAAGTTGTTATAAGTTAAACCTTCAAGCTGTTCTCTTTGACTGTATGATTTTGCTCACTCTGAAATGTCCCTTCCATGAAGTAGTGTGTCGCTCTGCTCTCTCCTGATGTTGTTTATTCCACCTTGCAGATAAAGCCACTTGTAGGACCAACAAAGGAGATCATGTCAGTCCGAATAACAGATTTCAAATGGCATGAGTTCTTTCCTCAAGGTGATTATCAGTTTAACTAGTGAATTCTGCATTTTACCTTGTCTGAGGTTGTGATTGCGTAAATGGCACGCGTTTTGCAGCAAGGTACAATATTGGCGCAGTGATCGCTCTTTGGGCTCCAATTATTCTTGTATGTCCTGTGTCTCCTTTGTCTTTCTTTTATCCGTGTCTATTTTCCCCACCCTAATAGTGATAAAGAAAAGAAAAGCAGATAGGGTGATGAAAAGAAAGGTTTCAGATCACCCCAGGGCCATTGTTTTGTCGTGAACTCATTCCTGGTTTGAAAATTGTTCATGTTGCAGGTTTATTTCATGGATACTCAGATTTGGTATGCCATATTCTCGACATTCTTTGGAGGTATATATGGTGCGTTCCGTCGACTTGGTGAGGTAAATATGTTGAGCTTGTTTCTGCTACTCTTTCACTCTCAGTCTCCGACCATGCTAGTCTATTAGTCTCTTAGCAAAGTTCACGTACCTGCTTGAGAATAAACTGTTGGTCATTGTTGTTCTCTTATTTCTTTTTTGTGCTTCTATGTCCAGATCCGTACGTTGAGCATGTTAAGGTCACGATTTGAATCTCTTCCTGGTGCTTTTAATGCTTCTCTAATTCCGGCTGACAAATCAGAGCATAAGAAGAAAGGATTGAAGGCTACTTTCTCTCGGCGTTTTCCTAAAGTGAGCTGCTGATAATGTTTTAGCTTCTTGAATTTTTTCTTTCCTTGTCTTCAGTCTCTACTATGTTAGTTTTTTAAGAATATTGTTTGAATTTATTTCACCTGAAGTTTAGTAATGAAGCATTTGCAGTAGTAGTTTGAATCATTTGTGCACACTCAACACCCCAAAAACCGGGTCATGATTGCAATTTTTGTAGCTTTGAGTTCCTTAAATTTGTTATGCCACAGTTACCATTCACCTTACAATAAGTTTATGGAAACCTTTTAAGAATTTTATCTATCTGGACTGGATTTTTAGGTTCCGTCGAATAAAGAAAAAGAAGCAGCACGATTTGCGCAGTTGTGGAATCAAATAATAACAAGTTTCAGGATGGAAGATCTCGTCAGTAATAGGTAACAGGCGGATAATTATTGTGAAACCAGAAATGATAATTATGCTTGTTATTCTGTTTGATCTTTATTTAACAAATGGTCCACCATTCGATCTTTTGCTTGTTCGTCATAATGCAGGGAAATGGACTTGTTGCTTGTTCCATATTGGGCTGACCGTGATTTGGAGCTTATCCAATGGCCTCCATTTCTGCTTGCAAGCAAGGTTAGTAACCTGATTCATGTCCATTTGGTCGTAGCTGTCTTGTTCATCTCAGTACTGATGATTCACTTGAAACTTTGCAGATCCCTATAGCCATGGATATGGCCAAGGACAGTAGTGGAAAGGATCGGGAGTTGATAAAACGAATTGAAGCTGATCCCTATATGTCATGTGCTGTTCGTGAGTGTTATGCTTCTTTCAAAAGCATCATTAAGTTCATGGTTGAAGGACGTAATGAGAAAATGTAAGTTGTGTTAGCTCAAAAGAACGAAGACATAAGTGACTGTTGAAGAAATGATAAAGGACTGTTTCCATGGTTGAGTTCTGAACTTCTGAATAATATCAACTATTTTTGCAGTGTAATTGATAGGCTATTTGCTGAAGTTGAGACACGCATAGACCAGGGTGATCTGGTAACTGAATTGAGGATGAGTGCTCTTCCTAGCCTGTATGAGCACTTCATTAAGTTGATGAACTGTCTGGTATGACAGTGGATATGCTATCTCAACACTAGGCTTTCTTTTTTTTTGGTTGCAGAGCTTGACCCGTTAGTATATATTTGCAGTTGGAAAACAAGGAGGAGGACAAAAATCAAGTTGTCATTCTCTTCCAGGATATGTACGAGGTTGTGACAAGAGATATTATGGAGGACAATAGTATTCTGGAGTCCATTCATGGTGGATCAACACACGAGGGAGTGGCTTCCTTTGAACAACACTCTCAGTTATTTGCATCAGGAGCAATCAAATTTCCTATTGAACCTGTAACAGAAGCCTGGAAAGAAAAGGTACACTGTTTATGCGTTGGGCTAATTGAAACTATACTGTGAATACACATATTTACATGTTAATCTGAAGTGTTTTTTTCTGGTGGGGGCAGATTAAACGGCTCTACCTGCTGCTGACAGTGAAAGAATCTGCGATGGATGTCCCATCCAACTTGGATGCTCGACGTCGGCTTTCCTTCTTCTCGAATTCTCTATTCATGAACATGCCACCAGCACCGAAAGTTCGCAACATGCTTTCATTTTCGTAAGTGAAACCTCAAATTCTTCACATATCTATTGACGTACTGTTTGCAAGATTGTTGACATTGTGAAGACTGTTGTTGCAACGTTACCATCCTATGTTCTGTATAGTGCCTTTTTTGTGTGAAGGGGAAAGGGGGGTAATGATCTCCATATGGGAAATCTCCACTCTCAAGTTCCATGCAAGTAGTCACCACCTAGAGCAAAATATTTTGGAAGTTCGTCAAAACTTCGGAGTCTCATGGTTGATTTTCTTGTTTTTATTCATTTATTTTGAATCTGGAAGGTGAGGTCCCATGTAATTAGATAGTCACCACCTTTTTTTTGACAGAAAAATAAATTTCATAAAACAAATGTCAAATGAGCCTCAAAGGACAAGATGTCCTTCAAGTTCAATAAGTGACGAGTTACAAAGAGCGACAATTGCGTTGTACAGTTGAAAGTGGATAATTCTTAAAGGTCCCTCCCAACTTTGCCCACAAAGAAGCTAAGAACTCCACCCTCCCCCAAATTAAATCTATAGTATGAAAACCCTTATCGAAAACACGATTGTTTCGCTCTATCCAAATGCACCAAAAGATTGCTAGAATAATACAGCGCCACAGAATCAGCTTGTCTCTGCGCCTTCCAAAACCGACATACCCAATCATAAAGAAGTCAATCACTCTGCGCGGCGTAACCCAAACCTCTCCTACTAATTGGAATAGTCTATGCCAAAGAGAAAGAGCCACCTCACACTGAAGAAATATTTAAATGCGGCCCCGTTTCACTGCTCCTCTGACACATAACACATAAGTCTGGAGATAGCGTAATCTGCGGCCTACGTCGTTGCCTCATGTCGTTAGTGTTAATCCGCTCCAATACCATAGTGTTAATCAGGGGTGCTTTGCATTTCCATACATAATCCACTACTGGGAACGAGTGAGTGAGCGAGCCATTTATTCGAGCCATAAATGAGCTATGAATCCCCCACCCATAAACGACTATCTTCTTCAACTGATAACTAAACATGCTCTACAACCATCAGCAAACTAGCAAGCTCCTCTATCTCCCACTCATTCGGAAATCTACGCAAATGAAGATTCCAAGACCCTGCCCCTCCTCCACCTCCACCTCCACCTCCACCTCCACCTCCACCTCCATCTGTTGTATGCGTATAGAATGAGCATACAGGAGCATGATGAAGATAATTAGATAGTCACCACCTAGAGCAAAATATGCTGAAATTCATTGCAACTTTGGACTCTCATGGTTGATTTTTCTTTTATTTATTTCTTTTTGAATCTGAAATCGCTTGCTTTTGAGGTTCGAGATGATTTCTTAAACGATCAATGAATCAAAAAATTGCATTTTGAAAAAAGTATAGTGAAGTTCGGGGCTGTTTTGTTGAGCTAATTGCATTTTGAAAAAAGTATAGTGAAGTTTGGGGCTGTTTTGTTGAGCTGTGCCTTTTCTGTGATTTTTTTGATAAGAAAAATCAATTTTATTAAGAAATATTAATGAGGATAAGACATTCTCTCACGTAATAATTACAAATTCTCCCAATTACGTTGTAAGTTTGTAATTGAGATATTTCTAAAATAACCTACAGACTTGGCCCATAAGGAGGCCAAAAATGTCACTCTATCCCAAAGGTTGTCTACGGAATGAGAAACATCAGTGAAGACCCGAGCTTTCTCTCTAGCCAAGTGCACCAAATAATTGACATAAGAGCACATTTCCACAATATTCTACACTCCTTCTTCCTTCCAAATCCCAAAAAAGTTCCCTGTAGAAGGTCACACAAATTAGAAGGCACACCCATTGTTCTCCCCGAACTCCAAACAATCTACTCCAAAGAGTGCTCACCAACCGACAATGTAAAAATAAGTGATTGATGTCCTCGCTACTCTGGTTGCACATAACACAAATGTTCGGTGACAAGCACCAACGAGGTCGCTTACGCTGGAGCATATCATAAGTATTTATCCTTCCCAAAGCTGCAGTCCACATAAACCCCCTCACCTTATGCGGAACCTTTGCTTTCCAAATTATATCAGCCACGGGGAAAGGCGGGAGTTGACGTGTCGCATTAAGTAAATGGAGGAAGGATTTACAGCTAAACTGCCCACAACTTTCGCCTCCCCACACCCTCGTGTCCGCCAAATCAGAAAGTGTTCCACCTTCCAAAACCAAAATCAACTCACTCACCTCATTCATTTCCCAATCAAACGGAGCTCTTCTGTGAAAATAACGGTCCAAGTTGTTGTTTGCAAGTAAAGTGAACACTCAATGATGGTGATTAGTGTGTCTTGGACATGTATTTGTGAAGTATCTTAACTGGTGTGAATCTAGGTATAGCTATTTGTTACTTCTGTAATTAATAAGCCTGTTTGTTTTTCAGGAAGTGGTAGTTGCATTTTTAGTTGCAGCCTTTTGTTAAATAATCCTCACTGTGTATCTTCTTCTGCTTTTAAATGTCCTTCAATGATACTTACAGTGTATTGACCCCCTATTACACGGAGGAGGTTCTTTTCTCATTGCTGGATCTGGAAACACCAAATGAAGACGGTGTTTCTATTCTCTTTTACTTGCAAAAGATCTTTCCAGGTTTGGTACTCACATTTTTACAAGCATATAGTTATGAATTTATGATGCATCTTCTATTCTCAGTGCTGATGATTTGTATCTTTTTGAACCTTATTATAATTTTGAATGATCCTGTCAACCCCAAACAGATGAATGGGATAACTTCTTGGAGCGTGTCGAATGCAAGAATGAGGAAGAGTTGCGAGACAAGGAAGAGCTTGAAGAAGAGTTACGCCTGTGGGCATCATACCGAGGACAGACACTTACTCGTACTGGTATGACTTTGATGGTGTATCTGGCGAACTCCTTTTAGGTGTAGTTAGGTTCTATATGGCTTAGTGTGGTTGAGTTGCATTAGTCTCTCTTTTGTGGTCCATCAACTAAACCCTAAGTACTCACAGAATGAGTTCTTAATTTCAGTTAGGGGCATGATGTACTATCGGAAAGCGCTAGAGCTTCAAGCCTTCTTGGACATGGCCGAAGATGATGGTACTTACTGATTCTTGAATACATATCTTGAGTACATGATAGCTGTACTGACCAATGTAACATGATTTGTTCTCTTGTGCCTCGCTCAGTTCTGATGGAAGGTTACAAGGCTATTGAATTGAACACTGAAGAGAACTCCAAGGGAGAAAGAGCACTATGTCAAGCTGTCGCGGACATGAAGTTCGCATATGTGGTATCCTGCCAGCAATATGGGATCGATAAGAGATCTACAAACCCACGTGCTCAGCAACGTGCACATGATATTCTGAGGCTTATGACAGCGTATGTGCTAGTGTAGCAATCTCATTTTGAACTATTGAGGGGTTGGGTTGTCTAAGTGTTGTCGGTTAGAGCTATTTTAAATCTATGTTGTTGACAGATATCCATCGCTTCGCGTGGCATATGTTGATGAGGTTGAAGAGCCGAGCAAAGACAGGTCTAGAAAGAATCAAAAGATCTATTACTCTGCTCTGGTGAAAGCAGCTTTGCCACAATCTAGTGACTCCAAAGATCCTGGACAAAATTTGGATCAGGTATATTGTTGTTTCTGCTGATGATATGTGAAAGTACTCAATAAGAAGAATATATACATATGTATGAACTATGTTTATATATGCACATTTGGTAAGTAAGAGACAGGGGTAATTTTTGCTATCTTGGACAGTATCTTCACTCCTATTTCACTGCAAATTAATGCTGGATAGTGCTAGAAAACGCTTACATGAACTTAAACAATTGTTGTCTACTATTTCTCCCTTGTATTTAAGTCACAAAGATATTCTTCTCATAGGTTCCACTATTAAGTGCAGGTCATATATCACATAAAACTTCCTGGGCAACCTATATTAGGTGAAGGGAAGCCTGAGAATCAGAACCATGCTATTATTTTCACACGTGGAGAAGGATTGCAGACAATAGATATGAACCAGGTGAGCAAACTAGTCGGACTTCTCTCTCCTCTTCCCTCGGCCATGTTTCTTATCATCTGCTGCTCCGGTTGTCTTTTCCCTGTTATTTAGGATAACTACATGGAAGAAGCCCTGAAGATGAGGAATTTGCTTCAAGAATTTCTTACAAAGCATGGTGGGGTGAGGCATCCTACTATACTTGGGCTAAGAGAGCACATATTCACTGGAAGGTTTGTGCTTGTTTTCTGCTCTTGGGAATCACCTATTCTTCATGAACTATATATAATACAAGTATTCATCATGATCTTGGTGT
>ONZK01001157.1:0-10936 GCA_900322385.1 Pharnaceum exiguum | reverse complement strand
TGTCGGGTTTTGTTTGACCTTAACCATGACCCAAAAGCTTACGGGTTAAAACAAATTCAGGTCAAATCGGGTGTCGGATCGAGAACTCCTAACCAATGAACTTAGGAAAATTGTAATACCGACCATCCCATAAGAAGTTCATCCCATAAGAAGTTCATCCCTAAGCATGCTTGTTTTGCAGCAATTATGGGATGGGTGACCTCGTGGGAAGTCTCTGAACGATGACCTTTGCTGTAAAAGGCGGGGTGTTACAAAAATAAGTCGGTTCGGAACGAATCTTCAAATCGGGTGGGTTAAGTTTGACAGGACTACTCGTATTTAATTTTCCAATCAACACAGCCAGCCCATTCCATATTTCCATAGGCCCAAAGCTCATCATCACCCACTCGTTCTTTCAAGTTTCAACATTTCTTTTTGTTATCCGCGTAATACAACATCTTCATTGCTGACTTGCTGTCGTAGATTTCCTAAACCCCATTTCCCTTCCCTCCCTCACTCCCGTCTCTTTTCACTTTTACCTCACCTTTTCTTTTCCTTTTCCTTTTCCTTTTTCTCTGACAGTGTCACCACTCACCACCCTTTAAATTCAGATTCATTTCATTCATTCATTCATTCATAAATTTCATTCTTCTTTTTAACTCTCGATTCAAAATCTCTCTCTCACTTTCTCTCTCTAAAAAACCATAATTCCCCTATCAATCGATCTTAGGGTTTAACTTCTCCAATACTCCACTCTCTCTCTCTCCTCACCCAAGATCTCCACCAAGGAGATGTCGCGGGCAGAGGAGCTATGGGAGCGGTTAGTACGGGCAGCATTAAGAAGCGCAAGGGGAGCCACAACGGGCAGACACACCACTGCTATTGCCGGAAATGTCCCTTCTTCACTTGCCAATAGTAAGATTATTGACGACATTCTTAGAGCTGCCGATGAAATTCAGGATGAGGACCCTAACGTCGCCCGCATTCGTATGTTCTCTTCTCATCTTATCTTATAACATTAATTGAAATGTAGCCAATTATTAGACAACTGATTATGATTTTGTGCAGTTTGCGAGCACGCGTATTCGATTGCGCAGAATCTCGATCCTAACAGTGAGGGCCGCGGTGTGTTGCAATTTAAGACTGGTTTGATGTCTGTCATCAAGGTATTGTATTATTTATTCTGCACTTTAATTTAGTTCTTTTTTTTTTTTAATAATGCTGTTTGGTTTATTAGTGTAGTAGTGAGGTAAATTTTAGTTAGTTAGGCGAGGTATTTGCCGGCGTTCTTGCATTATTTATTCATTGTAGGGTAGGTAGGTTTGCTTCTTTCATAGGGCAGTTAGGTACTCGCTCTTTGCAAAATTAGTTTTCCTAACGGAATGAGACGGAATTTATCGGAAAATTAGTAATGTGGAAGGAAAATCAGGAAGGAAAGGAGGAGAGAGAGTGTGGATGTAGTGGGAACAACAGTGTAGTAATGTGTTGCAGAGGGGCTGTAATGTGCTAATGTATTCCTCCCTTATCGGGTTAAGGTAATGAATTGGGCAGAACTAATTCAAGGGCTTCCAAACATATGCACATCCCTGAACTCTTGAAGTGATTATTGAAGTAATTATTACTCCCCTATTACACCCATACCACGCAAGTTCTTTATAGAAAGAATTTCAAGAGGAGAAGAGGTGGAGGTGATAGTGGTTAAGGAAGTAAAGAGGGAGAAGGAGGGGAATGGTTACTCCAATAAAGAGCGCTTAAGTGTATTTCCTCCAATTTGGGGTGAATGATGACTCTCTCCCCTTCACTTTCTTCCGTTGACCACTTAACCCAAGCATCATCTCCCCCACTATTCTTCTGTTTTTCTTACTCATTACCCCTAAAGGCTCGCTTGGTATGCCAGTAATAGGGGTTAATTGTTACTGGAGAAATTGTTACTGGTGCATACAAGAGTTTGGAATCCTCGGAGTTATTCCGTCTGTATCCATTACTCCCTTATCGCATACTGCCCATCACCCCTCTGAAACACATTATTGGCGTCCCCTCTATCTCTCTCCACCGTCAATCCCTTTCATTGCATCATTAATTTGCATCTCCCTTGTGTTGATAGTTTTTTTTCTCTCCCCTCCTTGCCAGGCACCCCCATTTTTTACTATAGTAACCCATTCATCCTCAAATCTTTACTCCCTTAATCAAATCCCCCCAAATTTCTCCCCTCAAAGGGAAACTAGGCGCTCCCTAAAAATGATTACCCCAAATCCAGACGAGCGCTAGAATGAAGTGACTAGAGTACTGTTTTGTTTGTGAATAGAGGCTTTCTGTACTAAATTTGTTTCTCTTTTTAGATGAACTCTCAAGAGTAAGAACTTAGGATGAGATGAGTGTTTTTTTTTAGTGGTTTGTGAATCATCTAATAGAATGTGCAATAGGTTCTCTTGAGTGTCACTTGCTCATAAAAGGTGCATTGGAAATTTCATGTCAACTTCTTTGCTTAAATTGGAAATAGACCACTTTTTATTTGTGTGGAGCAATTAAAATTCGTAATCAGGGCATGTACATTGGGTCTATAGGGAGTAGTTTTTTCATAAATGACCATTATAGCTGATCGAGGTATTGAAAGGTGTTGTTTCTAGTGTTTTTTGTCTTCTATTTTGTTTCTATGGGGTGTATTCTGGTTTTCTAAACTCGTGCATAGTTATGTTGTCACTTATAAGTGTATTTGCTCATGCAGCAAAAATTGGCCAAAAGGGAGGCTGGAAACATAGACAGAAGCCAAGATATTGCTCGGTTGCAGGAATTCTACCGGAAATATAGAGATAAGAATAATGTGGATCAGCTTTTGGAAGATGAAATGAAGTTGAGAGAGTCTGGAGTTTTCAGTGGAAACCTTGGAGAGTAAGCTCCTATGCTTCAGTGATAATTTCCACTGTTATACCATACTTAAGTTTTTCTGCTGTTGAGCCTTTTCATGTTATTTGTATCATATCAGGTTGGAGAAAAAAACAAAGAAAAGGAAAAGGGTTTTTGCTACTCTCAAAATTATAGGCGAAGTACTTGAGCAGATGACTCAAGAAGTCTCTCCTGAAGAAGCTGAGAGGTTAATACCTGAGGAGGTTGTGTATAGATTCTTTGCTCTCGAACTGTTTTTCACAATTACATTATATCTTTAACCTGCTGAGGTCCCAAGTTCGAGTCTCCTCAGGGGCACTGGAGGTTTTACCGGTCGTTAACTTCAGGGCCCATGGGATTAGTTAGGCAAAGTCTAGATACCCATGTTATCTGAAAAAATTAATAATCTTTAACCAGCTATTCTTTAGAATCCTTATTTCTGGCGCTGTCTTGGATCCTGATTGTTATGAGCTCCCATTTTCCCTCATGTTTGTATATTTCGGATGTTTGCTCTAACCCTAACCCTAAACCTCAGTGGGTAGCTCAGTTGGTAAGACTTCTGAGATTTATTCCAGAGGTCCGAAGTTCGAGTCTCTCAGGGCCATTGGAGGTTTTACTGGCCGTTTACTTCAGGACCCATGGTATTAGTTAGGCAAAGCCTAGATACCCGTGTTATTTAAATAAATGTTTGCTCTAACCTTCACATCTGTTGAATATATCAACAAAAGAGTCTCTTTTTTACTTGCACATGACGAACAAAATTATCTTTTTGCTTCCCGTGACAGCTTAAACGTGTTATGGAGTCTGATGCAGCAATGACTGAGGATCTGATTGCTTACAATATTATTCCACTGGATACAACGAGCATAACAAACATGATTGTTACTATGCCTGAGGTGAGTTAATCAAGATCGAGCTATATTTAATTTAGTAATTCAGTAGAGAAAAAAGTTATATTTATGATGGATGACACAACCTTTCTGTTCGGAAAAGACTTATATTTGTGATGGGTGACACAACCTTTCTGTTCTCCCTTTGTATATCTCCTATGCCTTGTCAATAAGAGAGAAGTGAGAATGCACCTCCTCTAATCTGCTAAGTTGGTGTCAGGTTAGGGCAGCTGTGTCTGCTCTGCAGGATGTCAGAGGTCTTCCGAAGTTGCCTGGGGATTTTGTGCCTCCCGTGAGGACTCCTGATATACTGGATTTCCTGCAGTATGTTTTTGGATTTCAGGTGCGTAGTTAATTAATTCCCTGATCACTAATGATCCTGGCGCACTTGAAGAGAGCCAGAGAGGTCTGTCATTGGGTCTATTGTATTTCCATGTGTAGACTCTTTACTGGTGTTGCTAGCATATTGTCATTGCTTTGTTTCTGTTGGTCATGTGTGAAACTTTATCATGTTGGTGTGCCTATACACTTTCTATCTTGGATTATTTGGTTTTCTGAATAATCTTACATGTTCTGGTCACAGCACTTTGAGTTACACTAAGCTCTCTTGAAATGTTGGTCCTTCTTTGCCGTACGTTGGATATTTTTGTGCACTCTAATGGTGTTCCTTCCCCTTTCTCTTCTTTTCTCTTTTTTTGTGGTTGGCAGAAAGACAATGTTGCCAATCAGCGTGAGCATATAATTCATCTCCTGGCCAATGAGCAGTCTCGGCTTCGGATCCCTGAGGAAATTGAGCCGGTAAATTCTTTACTTTCTTTAACATTAAATTGTTACTTTATTTCATGATGTAAGGCTTATTTTCCTTATGTAAGATTGAAGACATTTTCATAATTGATGACTTGTTATTCCTTTCTTTTCAACGACTAAACCTCCTCCTGCTCTTTAATCACCATTACTCGACCTTATATTTCTTCTTTTGTTTATGCATTTACTATTTTGGTTAAACAATCTGTTTATTCTGTAAAAGAGTTTCCTTTTATTTTTTGTGAAAACTTAAAAGAGTAAATGATCCAGCGGATGGAGTAGTTAGCCCAGGGCTATTAGATTAGGTTGATGAAGTTTTGACTTCCTTTAGTTTGTGTTCAATACCTCTTTAGCATTTGGACGCCAAATCATTTTATAACTTCGTCTTGCCTCAGAAATTGGACGAGGCTGCTGTACAGAAAGTGTTTCTGAAGTCCCTCGACAATTATAGCAAGTGGTGTAACTACTTGGTCCTCCAGCCAGTGTGGAGCAAGTATGTATTTTCATCTGTTCTAATTCATAAGGTCACCTCTTAGTATATATTTCTTATATAGCATCCGAATAGATGAAATTTTATTGTGGTGAACTATTTTTATTTACCTATTCGTCTGTGTCTTTTAGAGACTGATTTTACTCACTTTTGGTGATTTCTGTGTGCAGTTTGGAGTCTGTTGGCAAGGAAAAGAAGTTGTTGTTTGTTTCATTGTACTACCTTATATGGGGTGAATCTGCAAATATCAGATTCCTTCCAGAGTGCTTGTGCTACATATTTCATCATGTAGGTGAAATGATGAACTTCTATTATCAATATCATGTTATATGTTGTTGATACTTCATACAAGATTCGTTGAGCTCCTAGATGATGAATAATTTTTAAAACTGAAACTTCTATTGGTGGAGCTAGATTTGATGGTCTATCAGAATCAGGCTGATGTGGCCCATCGGATTGGCGGGACAGCTTGCTCTCCTAAACTTTAAATTTTGGTTTTAGTATGTTAAATTGTTAATACTCGCTTTTCTGTTAAACTGAAGATGATCCTATTTGTCTAGATGCCACAATTGGTCGGTTGTATACTAGCTTTTAGTGTTATTGTTGCTGTTAAGTGGATGCTACAACCCTGAGTGGGTAGCTCAGTTGGTAAGACTTCTGAGGTTTATTCCAGAGGTCCCAGTTCGAGTCTTCTCGGGCCACTGGAGGTTTTACTGGTCTTTAACTTCAGGCCCCGTGGGATTAGTTAGGCAAAGCCTAGATACCCATGTTATCTTAAAAAAAGAAGTTAAGTGGATGCTGCAACAGTCATTTTGGGGGGCTCTTGATTTTGACACCTGACATAACCTGTGTCATGTGTATGTTATCAACCTTTAATTGTATGTTTATTTAAGTGTGACCATTCTTTATATGATGCCATATTTTATTCAGATGGCTAGAGAGGTGGATGAGATACTGAGGCAACAAGCTCTGAAGCAAGCTGATAGTTGCAAGACAGAGATTGGTGTCTCTTTCCTGGAGAAAGTAATCTATCCTCTGTATGAGGTTGTTGCAGCGGTATGTGCTGCTTCTTCTCATGCGTTGACTTTTGGCCTTTAGCTTTGGGTTATATCTGTTAGCTGTTTTATTCCCTTTGAGCGACTGTTATTCTGGCCAACATGCTTGGAGAACATTGCTCCCTTTATTTTTTTAAAAGCTATGTAGTTATTTTTCTAAATGCACATCAGAATGCGACTCAGTATGAAGACTTTTTTTTTTCATCGGGCCAAGCTGCTAGGACTTGTAGGAGTGCAATACTCAAATGCCGGCTGCAAACTGTGTAAATATTGTAATTCTCCTGGTTGCGCCGGTATTGAGTACATAATGTGCTGGAATTGTGCATGTTGTTCCTGATGGTTTTGATATGATATATCAGATTGTTTATGGTAGATGCAGGCTTTGAAGGAGAGTGAGAGAGATCCACAATGTACTACAGCATAGTGTCGTTTGTGGAGTTCAACTTCTGACAGCCACTTCGCTTGGGAATTGAGATAGTAAATTAAGTAGCATTAACCCAAAGCGGCTTTTTGAAGTGAATCTGCTTTTGGTTTCATATTTTTGAGGACCCCTGATGATCTAGAGTTTTGTAGCCTGTCAAAGTATGATGTGTTTCATGAGGGTTATTCTGTAATCTTTTAATGGTTTTTATGGAATCAATGGATTCTTGGGGTTTAAGATTTTTGCTTTGGGAAATTGAAATTATCTTTTTGTCAGATGGCTGTGAAGCAGGATCTTTTCTATATGCACTATGTTTGTAGTACAATGTTAGGAGAATAGTGAAATCAAAGAGATTGGATTGAGTTATCATCTCTTTTAGAAGTAGTACTTGATCTGTAAACATTATACTATCTCAGGTATCCCCTAAGTTTGATGACTTACAATGTGGTTTTCCTTTCTTGGATTGTAGTATTAGGGTATTGCATGATGTTGATTTGTGATGTTATAAAATTTTGGTTCAGATGGCTTATTGAAAATTGCTATTGGTTTGTCTTGTAGGAGGCTGAGAATAAGGATAATGGGCCACATTCTAGTTGGAGGAATTATGATGACTTCAATGAGTACTTTTGGTAGGGCTAATGACAATGATTTTCAACAAGTTTTACTCTAATCTCATCCCGTACCTCTCAACCAATTTCCTGTCTTTATTAGGTCGTTGCACTGCTTTGAGCTGAACTGGCCGTGGCGCAAAACTTCAGCCTTCTTTACAAAGCCGAAGCCAAGGTCGTCCAAGGTAATACATTTTTATACACCCTAGTACAATCCTTTCATTTTTTTGGGTCTGTCTATGTGATGGCTCATCAGTATAATAGATCATTGTCGTTATATTTTGGGCCTTCTGTCTTGCTCTTAGTTACTTTCATATTTGGATGCCTGTGGAGGGATTAACTTCTATAGCTATTAAGATGGTGATTAAATGGCTTCTTGCTTCTGTGCTCGGTATGTTATTTTTGGTCCAGTTTACTTGCTAACTTTCTACAGGTCTCAGTAATCTTGTTAAGATAAATATGTTGTTTACCTATTTTATGTGTGTGTCAAAAATACTATAAGCATTATGTAGCTGGTTGTTAGGATACTAGGAAGTGTTGCCTGTATGTCTTGGTGACTTGGTCTTGTATCTGGTTTAGGCTTTAACACGGAGTTCATTCTGAGTAGATGGTTATCTTGTACTTCTGATCTCATCAGTTCTCCAACTGCTAGCAGAGAGTTTAATTTGTTGCCTTTATGTCTTGGTCTTGTGCCTTATTTATTCTTCAACGTGGAAGTACATTCGAGTCTGAGGTTATCTTGTACTTCTGACCTCTTTATTTGTCAGATCTTTTCTACTTAGTCCTTAAGTTCAAATTGATATGCCTTGGACTTTTATAACTTAGTGTCCCAATCTCCTCGACTCCCTAGTCATTAAAATATGGTGTATTTAATGAGAGGGAAATTGTGGATTGTGTCGCGGAGATATTTTTCACAGGCATTTTTTATGTCTAGGCACAAGGTGGTTTTCTTAGGATCTCTGGTGGTTCATGCTGCTAGGATGTTTGTGGAGTATTTCTTTTGACAGATCTTCCGCATGCATGGCACACTATTCTTTGACTCTTTCAGTTGGAGGACTCCTTGTGTTAATATACTCTTCTGTCTTTGTGCGTACATCGACAGAGCTTTCTCCACGCATTGTTTGCTTTTTCATGCGGGGGTCTATTCTTGTTTTTAAAGTTGTTATCTGGCATCTTATGTGCTATCTACATGTAGAACATCTTGAAGTCCGATGGAGGCAAGCGACGTGGAAAAACATCATTTGTTGAACACCGTACATTCCTCCACTTGTACCATAGCTTCCATCGCCTTTGGATATTTCTTATCATGATGTTTCAGGTATTCCTGGTCTTCTTTTGGTTTTAATGCTTTTTGTTGCCTCCTGTCACTTCTTTAACCATTTCTTTTGGAGCTAAAGGACCTAGAACCTGTTTCTATGGCGTTCTCTCAACTTTCTTTTATCTCTCTGAGTTCCAGTTTTTGTTGTGTGATGATATTTTGTCAACCTTTGACTTATTTTCCTTGTTTTTGTCGGATTTGTTGATGTTCCACTTTGACTGTTTACAAGATAAAGGATGAAAGAATGAAAAGATTTTAAAATGTTTTTTTTTTATATTATCGATAATGTACATTTTGACTTCTGTGTGTTGATTATTGTCAAATATTTACTTTCAGGCACTTACCATCATTGCATTTCATCACGGGAAATTTGGTGGAACTACTATCAAACAAGTCCTCAGTCTCGGGCCAACATTCGTGGTCATGAAGTTTATTGAAAGTGAGGATTCATGCTTCTACGCAGTTAAACTGTAGGAACTCATTTTGCATGTGTTCATATTGCGGTTTAGAAAAAGAGACAAACAATGATATCTTACGAGGATAAGATGCCTCTATCAGTTAATACTGCTGAGTAGGGTGTAAACTCTTGTCCTTGCTTATTTATGTACTTTTACCCCTCCTCACCCGCGTGAAAAATTGAGGGTCACTTTGCGGTCTTTGGTCTTTAGATTACTGGTTTTTGATGATGTTTTCTGGTAGGTGTACTGGACATTTTCATGCTGTATGGAGCATACTCGACCACACGTAACATGGCTGTCTCTCGTATATTTCTTCGTTTTTTCTGGTTTGGAGGCGCTTCAGTTGTGATATCTTTTCTCTACGTGTAGGTTACTTTTATGGTTCATTTGTTAGTCTCATTTTTTCTTACTCTTTAATTAATGGTGGTGCAAAGTTCCAGTCTGGAATTATTGAATTCATGAGGATGCTGCAGGAAATCACTTCAAGGGGACGCAGCAATGTACAAGATATATTATATTTTGATTGGCATATATGCTGGTGTTCAATTGGTCATTAGTTTCCTCATGCGAATACCAGCTTGTCACCGGATTACCGATCGGTGTGATCGTTGGTCAGTTATCCGCTTCATCAAATGGATGCGCCAGGTTTGTATCTTTTGCCAGTTGCGGGTGTTGTTGTTATCATTCATCTTCTTCTATATTTCTGTCCTATTGTGATATCCATCTTGCTTAATGTATCCAATTTTCTTGTTGCTTTATATTGTTGTCTACTTCAGGAACGATATTATGTTGGCCGTGGAATGTATGAGAGGACGTCTGACTTTGCCAAGTAAGTCCTTAATCTTCGTATGTACTTTTGGTGCTATACTTTGAGTATCTGATCCTTCTCTGTTGCGTGATTTTTCAATTTCACTTTCCTATGCTGAACTGCTGCTGCTGATTTACTCTATGAACTTTCAAGCTTGTAACATCGCATTATGGAGCCTAAATTCTGGTCAATGGCTGATTATTTGCTTGTTAAAATCTGATGGTTTTTGTTAATATATTTGATGTAGGTACATGTTTTTCTGGCTCATCGTCTTAGCTGGAAAATTTTCCTTTGCATACTTTCTTCAGGCAAGTTGATATGCCAATTGTGAACCATAATATACATTGTTGCAGTCGTTATGGATCTGCTAAGATGCTAACCCTTCCAGCATGATCTGAATCTGTAATTTATTGGTGTTGAGCAGATCAGGCCTTTGGTTAAGCCCACTGGGACAATAGTGACGATGAATAATTTACAGTATTCGTGGCATGATTTTGTGTCTCGAAGTAAGTTACTATAGATCCTTCCTATAACTGAGCCATACGTTATGATATTATCTCGCCTTTACTTGTTATTAAGGGGTTCAGATCTCGCATCATCAAGTTGTCTGTGATGATCTGATCTCTAAGTATGTGTGCATGTTTGTTTACCTTGTCATAAGCAGTGAGGTCATGTTATCATCTGTGTGGAGAGAAAACAAATTTTTGCTCTCTCTTTCTCTCTCCCCCCCCCCTCTCTATATAGATTGGAACCAGTCCGTATTTAGCTGAGATACAAATTTTTCTTATCTAAAAATATGATTAAATAATGCACTCTCTTAATTAGAAATAACCCCCAGTGTCCCCGCACCCGCCTTTTTAATAAGTTTGTGGCTGACAATCTTCATCATTGGTTTATATGTATCTTTCTTATCTAAAGTAACCTGTTTCCTGCTATGCAGTTACGCTGGAGCTTTGTTTAACTTCACTCTATTTTTCGTGGTCATCTTGCAGATAATCATAATGCTCTGACAGTTCTCAGTTTATGGGCACCAGTATTCTGTGTGAGTCTTCTGTCAATTCTCTTTAAACCTGACTGGAGTTGAATGTTAGTTGTGTAGCTAAAGATGTATATCTTTGTATGGTGACAATCTGATCACCCAGTAGCTTCATATGGCATCATCTTGTTATGAGTAACCTGGTTCTATTAGAAAGGACACTTGGTGGGGGGGGGGGGGGGGGGC
>ONZK01001156.1:38156-85440 GCA_900322385.1 Pharnaceum exiguum | reverse complement strand
GTGTGAAATGTCTTTTAGGAACTCGTGTTTACTGTGAGTAGTTGTTTACCTTTGAATATCTATAATATTTGTGTGGTATATACTGCTGTGGACATGACTTGCATGTGAATTGAACTTGCATGTGCATTTACATAGATGCATGTGGTTCTAGGTAGGCGTCATAGGCTATAAGGAACTCTATGTCTGCATTGCCTTAAGGTGCTTTTGGAGTTAAAGACTAACCTGACGTTTTGGAACAAGTGTTTTTTTACTTTTGTTCTGAGCTCATTTCTCCGATTGTTGCAGATCTATCTATTGGACATCTTTGTGTTCTATACTATTGTATCTGCTGTTTGGGGTTTTTTGCTGGGTGCAAGAGATCGCCTAGGAGAGGTGAGTTGTTTACTTCACTTCTTTCTCTTCATAATGATTGATTCCATTGAACAAGAATACAACAACAACAACCCAGCATAATCCCATCTCGGATGGGGTACTGAGGAGGTCTGATGTATGCAGCCTTGCCTCGAAATTCGGAGACTGTTTCCAGAATGACCCACAGAAAGCTTTTATGACCCACAAGAATATATCATTGATTAGTTCATTACACTTATCAGAAGCTCAAGCTATCGTCTGCTATCTTCTTGTCTTTATAGTTGGACATTTGTGATTTTCAAATGTGTCTTTTTGATGTATCAGATTCGTTCACTGGATGCTCTCCAGCAGCTGTTTGAACAGTTTCCTCGAGCCTATATGGAGAAACTTTATGCGTTGCCTTTCAAAAGGTGACACTGATTTCTGTTCTTCATTTCTCCCTTCTTGTTTGGTCTGTAAATTGGAACTTTTGAGTATGAGGTCGTAGGTGGTGATGCATTTATGGTATCTGAACTTGTGCCTTTTCATGCAGGATCCCGCAGCATATCTCAAATGAGGTAGGTTCATATATTGACTGGTTTTGCCTAGTCTTTGGTCGGGGTAGTCTTACCATTTGACTGTTATATCTTGTTATGCTGAGTCGTCTTCTACATCACGGTGCATTAGTACCCTAGATTCTTTGAGAATTTAGCTTGGCGAATGATTATAGCCTGCCTGAGTTGGGTTTCTTAAAGTTCAATGATTTTATTTTGAAGAGCTCTAGCTTCTTGAAATGGAACCTTATTTCTTGTAACCTTTTAATTTTTTTGTCATACCCTGTTGTCGAGTTTGCTGATTAGTTGCTGTTGTTGTAGAGCGTTCCAACGCTGTTGTCCTGCTTTGGGTGGGTTCTTGTCTTGTGTGGGCACCTTGGATGTCATGTAACAGTTACCCTTTTTATGCATTACGGCATTATTGAAGCGATAATTCGAGAATCCTTCCAAGTCTTTTGTTAAAAGGGCCATGAGGGTGTTCATAACACGAGAGGTTCCAACCCATAATCATTGGAAATGGGTGGAGGGACTCTTCGTTATAAACAGATATTGGCATCCTTGTATTGTTGATGTGGGACTTGGCCAAACTCACACAAATTCACAGTGGGCGAAGCCACTCCATGTTAATTTATTTATGGTTAATATGAGTATGATTTACTTACTGGTTGATGTACTTCGGGTAGCTATGTAAGAGGTAGTGGTTTAGGCGTTTTGCGTGTGGCATATGTTCTCCTTCATTGCGGAGTATATCATACTCACTACTTTTTCCCCCTCTGTGTTAATTCCCATATACAATCAATTTATGGGAAATGCCAAGTTTGATACTTTCTACTTTCTAGTGCTGTGCAGTGGTCCAAACCCGGATCGGACCGGTTGGGCATGGTCCAGAAACCGGATCTTATAGATTGTAGCCTGGTGCAACACCAGACCAACTAGACTGGTTTTGAAGGTTTCTTAAAAAAAAACACGAAGCAGCAAGTTGTGTATAGATTAGATTGTTGTATAGCATCAACCCACCGATATCATACATATGTATCATCCTTCTGCTGTTCTTCACACCTAACATAAATTTTAAATTTTAACTCTATTTTTTAAGAAGTGGTCACTTTAGGCGTTGGTCACTAATGGCAGCCAAGATGTCCCATTGTGCATCGTGAGAGAGAAGTAGAGAAGAGAGAGGGCTGGCCAGAGGGAAACTGGGAAAGTGATGTTGTGAGAAGCTTTGGCTTGCTGGAATGATCTTAGAGTGAGACAAGAGTAGTGCTGACTGCTGAGAGAAATGTCAAGTGAGGGATTTGTGAATTGCGTAGACTATGGAGAAAGGAAGAGAGGGAGAGAGAGAGATGTGTTGGGATTTGTAGTGAAACACAGAAAAAAAGAAGAAAATCTTAGGGCCTGTTCAGTTCACGAAAACAGATTCCATTTTTCTATCTCAAAATCTCCCAAAAATCTCATTTTTCTATCTCCTCTAAAAACAAAGTGAAAATGAGAGAACTTGTTCAAAAGGACCTTTATTCTCTCTCCTAGCCCACATGTACCTATATCGTTCTGAAAAAACCATTGTCTTATCCAGTCAAGCACCCTCCAGTCCACCATTGCCCAGTCCACCATTGCCCAGATAAATAAATGGCTTTGGTATAGTTCTAGCATCTAAAATAATCACTCACAGGACACTACCAAGCGCACATATATCCTAGCACTCTCTCTCCTCTGTCTCTCTCCTCTGTCTCTCTCCCTATCTCTTCATCCTTAATGTATACAATTTGTGCTATAAACCCAAATCATCCAAATTTGAAGGGTTGGTGGTTTTGATGATATATTCAAGTTAACTGATTGATCTTTTAATGTGTTGACTAGTTAAAAGTAAAGAGGGAGAGGTTTTTTTGTAGATCTAATGGTCAAAAATGGTTTTGGGTAAATTACCACCTTAGTGGTCGTCGATGACGAACAAGTCCGGTGGTGGGCGGCCTCGACTAATGGACGATGGTTGTGTAGTGTTAAGTGGTGATATTTGTGGTGGTTGTGTTCGGTGGGGATAGTTTTGGTCCTGCGTATTGTTTTTGGTCACTGGCCGCCGGCGCGAGTGGTGGTTGTGCGGTGGATAGTGTGCCACTAAAGATGGTTGGATGATGGTGAAGGAAGGAGTGGACGGGAAACACTTCTCACCAAATGTAAAGGAAACATTGAGAACATCAAAATGATTGTTTTGTAAATTTCTTTGTAAATGTAGAAAACACGGAAAAATGAATTCCTGGAAAAATTTGGAGAAATTTGCTTTTGAACGCGTTTTCAGAAAACTAGGAAGTGGAACCAGAAAACACGCTCTGTTTTCGTGAACTGAACACACCCTTAGGTTTCCATGTTCCAAGCGTGCACAACAATTATACCTAATACAATTACTTTTTTATGTTACAAATTCCGGTCTTGTTTCGGAGTTTTACCCGGACTGGAGCAAAATCTGAAATTGACATTCTTTGATGTGCAGACCGGGCGTTAATCTTTCAGGTCCGTTCCTGGTTGTACCGATTAGGTCCGGTCGGGTTTTCCGGTCCAGAGTCCAGACTGTAATATGCTCACTCATAATATTTGTTTTACCTCTGAGCCAAATTTCCAACAAATTCTATGCTTTTATATTAGTTTCTTTTCTTGAGGACTGGGTATCAATTGGGGGAGGCAAGGACAAGAGTATTTTATAGCGGTCTGCTGTAATAGTTATCTCTTGGTGTATTTGGCTGGACCATAATAGCTGGGTTTTTGATAGAGGCTTTCATTCTATTAATTTCATGTGGTGGAGGGTGGAATTCTTAGCTTCTTTGTGGGCGAAGTTGGGAGGCCTTTTTTTTAAGGATTATTCTCTTTCAATTACACAGCGCCATTTACACCCTGAATACTTTCATTGAGCTTAGAACCTTGGCGTTCATTTGACATATGAATTACTAATAATTTTATAAAAAATATATTCTTTTTTGAAAGAGGGGTGTCCCCATACAGTAGTGCACTGTGTCACAGTTTTTCAGTGGAACTCATGGCTGTCTTTGTTATGTATTTCAGTCTGTGGAAACAAGCAGGGATGATGCGGCTCAATTTGCGCCATTCTGGAATGAAATTATAAAAAATCTCCGGGAGGAAGATTATGTGACAACCTTGTATGTTCATCTGCCATTTGTTGTCCTCATAACACTTCATCTGTGCAGCTCTGTGGCATTTTGGCCCCTGATTCATCACTTTCTTTGTTCTGTTTAGTGATTCAATGCATTTTGTTATTTTGCATATATTAGGGAAATGGAGCTGCTTCAGATGCCCAAAAATTCTAGAAATCTTCCCTTAGTGCAATGGCCTCTCTTCCTTCTTGCCAGCAAGGTTGCAAACATTAACAACTTGTGTTTGGTCTTCTTTCGTTTGTTGATCTATGTTACTGATGAAAGTTCTGCAGATATTTCTTGCTAGAGATATTGCTGCAGAAAGCAGAGAAAACAAGGAGTCTCAAGATGAGCTCTGGGATAGAATAAAAAAAGACGAGTACATGAAATATGCTGTTGTGGAGTGCTATCACTCAATAAACATTATCTTGACTGCAATATTGGAAGGGGACGGAAGGAAATGGTTAGTGCTCAAGGACTTTGACTTGTGATGGGAAAAATATAAGATACCTTGTTTTTGTTACCTGAACAGTATAAAATTGTCAGTGCTTTTGCTCCTAGAAAGTTCTGCTAATGTTTGGATTCTCTTTGTGCAGGGTGGAGAGAGTGTATGAAGATATTGAAGCAAGCATAGCCAAGAAGTCGATTCATGTCGAGTTTGAGCTGAATAAGTTGTCTCTGGTTATACAGAAAGTGACTGCTCTAATGGGAGTCCTGGTATGTGATGTATTCTTTGACAAATTTGAGCAAGTCTTCCTTCTGTCAAAATGAATAACGACACAGGAAATTGTTGGGTCTCAGATCCTTATTTCTATGGGAGTCCTCATTCTCTTGATTACCGCACTCAAATATATTTCTATGGGATTTACAAGTTGGGCAAGTCATATTTTAAGAATTGTGTTCCATAATTATGTACAACTGGGGTCGGCAATTTCTATACTGGGCACTACCAATGTTAGAATGTGAATTTAACTCAGGCTCCTGAATACCCCATAAAGGTCAGAAAGCACGGCAGTCATGACGTTTTTTTAATAGCCAAAACTGAGCCTAAGCTGGAAATGTATCCATAATGAACATAAGCCCCTATTATATTTTCAAAATGCGAAGTATGTCTGTTTTGTCTAAACTGAGCCTGGAAATGTATCCAAAAAATAATAGCCTGAAAGCACAGTTTGTATGTCCCAAAAATTTGTCAACTTCAGAATTGGGTGAGATCCATAGGGACGACCTTCAGCCAAATGTCTGATGATATCTGTGTGGGATAGGTAAGTGATACATACAACTAACCTTTTACAATCTTTGCACACACTAGAGTCCATAATGGATTTATTTATGGTCCTTAATCCCCATTGGACTCTACTGGACAAAATGGATAAATAGCTTATAAGCAATGATCATTGTCTGAGCTAGTGATCTTCTTCGCTGCATTTTCTTCTCTTTTCCATTTCTGTCTGCTTTTACAATAACACGTCAATCTAAGCATCCTCGTCTTAATTATAATTGACTTTTTAAGATGTTTCCTCTTGTTTGCACCATATGGCATTGCATGGTCACTCTTATTGGCCTTATATTAGTGTATGCGATTTGTCGACTGTCTTACCTTTTGATTCATTGCTCGTAATCTATTTATGTACTGTGTGTAACGCATTGGTTGATCTTGTGCCTGTGTTATGCTTTGATATGGCAGAAAGGATCTGAGTCTGCAGAGCTTGAGAAGGGTGCTGTTAAAGCCATTCAAGACCTATATGATGTCATACGTTTAGATGTCCTTGCTGTCAACATGAGGTGAGGTGTAGGCCATTTAGTTCTATGGTGTTGATTCTGAGATCCATAGTAAGAGGGGGAGAGGGTGGGAGGTCAGTTTGAATTTTGAAGTTGCATGTCTATCTGTTTTTGTACATAGGGACCATATGCAGACATGGAACTTGCTTTCAAAAGCCCGAGCTGAAGGAAGTCTTTTCTCGAGGTTGAAATGGCCTAAAGACCCAGAACTTGTGAGTTGCATTAATGGAGTGTCTTCGAACATAAATTAACCACTCTTACGTTTTACGTTTAATTTGGAAATATCATTAACAGTACTCATGTTGCAGAAAGCCCAAATCAAAAGATTGTACTCACTTTTAACAATCAAAGATTCAGCTGCAAATATACCCAGAAATCTTGAAGCTCAGCGAAGACTACAGTTCTTTACTAACTCATTGTTTATGGACATTCCTACGGCAAAGCCCGTCCGTGAAATGGTGTCCTTTAGGTGATAAGATTCATTTTCTGGTTTATGTAGTGTAATTTGCTTTAGGTGACTCAATCCAAAGCTTTCTGTGCTGGCTAGCTGACTAGTACCTTTGTTTACTTTTGCAGTGTATTTACTCCTTATTATTCAGAGACAGTGCTTTATAGTCTAAATGAGCTACGTGAGAAGAATGAAGATGGAATATCAATTTTGTTTTACCTCCAAAAAATATATCCAGGTAGGACGAGAAATTATCCTATATTTCCTATCTCACATATGGTTATGTACATATCTTGAACTTACAACCAACTATATTGGCGCTGGTGTGTATGTGGCTATTTATTTTGCTCATCTGTAGCAGCTATGCTGCGGATGTGCTTAGTTTCATTCCTTGTGTGTGTTAGGATGTCCATTCCGTTGAAAGAATAGGAAGAATGTTACCATACATAAATCAGCTATTAAATCAGTGTTGTTTTAAATTATACTTGATTACGATAGGTCCTATATTTGGGGCCTCTGCCATTTCTTTCGTCTTATGTGCTGCATTTGGGAAATAAGCTGAACCCCCCCTTGTTTTTTAATCCTTCGTAATTAATGACTCATTATTTTTGCAGATGAATGGAAGAATTTTCTTTCTCGCATTGGCCGTGGTGAGAACACACACGACATAGAACTGTTTGATAGCCCTAATGATGTTGAAGAACTTCGTTTCTGGGCATCATACCGTGCGCAAACATTGGCAAGAACTGGTATTAGTGCCTATCTCTTCCGGAATTTCTTGCCTCGATTACCCTTAGCCCCCCAAAGCTGGTTTTAGATACATGGGTTACTAGATATTTTACTTTGGTGCTTTATGTTTTATTAGGAGAAATTGATTTTCCCTTAGTTGATGTCTGATACTGGTTACCAGATGTTTTACTTGGGTGCTATGATAATATTACTTGGTACCTGTATCTTATATTAGGAGAAATTGCTTTTCCTTTAGTTGAGGTCTGATACAGTGGTACTTGTGGTTACTGCTAACTTTGATGTGTTACTTGGGTATAATTATGTTATGCTCGGACCTAATATGTTTTTACTGTTGGGTTAACTGTTAATTGTATCGGTTTATGTTTTTTTAGCCAGATATGTCTGTTGCATATTTATGTTAGTATACTTTGGAATCATTACTGTCACGCTTTTTTGATTGCTTGTGTACAATTTCGTATTGTGATCTTTGTTCTGAATCTCAATTCTGTCGATGTTTCTTTTGCAGTTCGTGGAATGATGTATTACCGTAAAGCTCTAATGCTTCAAACCTACCTGGAGCGGAATGCTTCCGGAGGTATGTCAATTTGGTATTCACTTTTAAGTAATTCGAGATGATGCAATCCTGGAGGTCTCATGATGAATAATTTACATGTCTTTTACTTTTTTTTTCGGAAGTATCAATTTTTATACGTTATATTCGAAGCAGATGTGGAGGCTGCCAATGATGCACTAAATGTTCAAGGTTTTGAGCTTTCTCCTGAAGCACGTGCTCAGGCAGATCTCAAATTCACTTACGTTGTGACATGCCAAATATATGGAAAACAGAAGGAAGAGCAGAAGCCTCAAGCTGCTGATATTGCTTTGCTTATGCAAAGGTGAGTATGGGACCAGTTTTTATCTAAGAGGAGCTACGACCAAAGAACTTGGTGCTTTTGCTTATGTATTTCTTTACAGTTTTTTTTATCTACTGGTCTTCTTAAATTTCATAAATGCTTGTGTTTTTAAGAAATGAAGCTCTCCGAGTAGCTTTTATTGATGTTGTGGAGACTATTAAGGATGGTAAAGTGCAAACTGAGTACTTCTCCAAGCTCGTGAAGGCTGACATTAATGGGCAGGACAAGGTGAACCTGTTATCTCTGGTTTTGTTATTGGTTGATGTTCATGTTAGTGCAATACTATTTCATCCGCTTCTGTTGTTAACTATTTGTAATTTTGAAAAGGATGTGCCAATTCGATTAGCATACACTCCTCTATTTTGCATGAACATATATGTGAAAATTATGAAGACTATGTCCTCTGCACACTTCTGCATTTAACACCTTTATGGCATTCATGTTTTCAGGAAATTTACTCAATAAAGCTGCCAGGAAATCCGAAACTAGGTGAAGGGAAGCCTGAAAATCAAAATCATGCCATTGTTTTTACCCGTGGCCAATCTCTGCAGACAATTGACATGAATCAGGTTAATAATTGTTTATTTCCTATAATAAGGTACTTCATTATGGTCTTTTGTTGCTGAATCTGCCGGAGTAGGCTCACTAACTTTGGGTTGATTACCATGTGCTGGCTCATAGCAATGTGATGCGGGAATGGGAATGAAAAAGGGTCTGGTCACATGCCTGTTGCTAGATCTTGAGGCGCTTGTTACTCTTGTCTACATTATTGTCATGGAAATTCATTTTATTACTCTACAGTCTACATTATGTGCGTTTCTGCTCTTTCTCAAGGCCGAATATTTTATGCCATTTTGCTCGTCTATAGGCTTCTTATTGGAGACTTCAAGAGTACGCAAAAAGTCTGCAATGTTATTTTTGTTCCATATTTGCCATGATGGATTGAAGCTAAGATATCATTTCACTGACTGGACTTTGAATTTCTTTTCCCTTGCCTAATTGATTAGCTGGATTGATTCATGTGCTCCTTTTATTTCCATTTGTGTTGATATCATTTGCTATGATGCTGCATTTGTAATTATGTAGGATGTTCCATGTGCTGGGCCCATATAGTTTTACCATAGCATAGGTGGTTGGACTTATTAATAATTTTAGTCTCTTTTCTAATGTTGAATACTGGAATGGCGTTCTATACTCAACTCGACTAATATATGATTGATCAAGACAGTCTCTTGATGTATGCATTTAAAGGTTGTTTAAGTTTAATATCATCTACAATCCAATGTCAAGGGATATCATAGGAAACGAATACAGAACATTTATACTCCTGCTTCTTTGTAGTGGGACCAATGCTTAGCTGATTGCATGGTGACTATTGTAAAGTTACTTTAGCAAGATCTAAGCTCTCTAGTTCTGCATGTGATACTTAATGTTTTTTTTCTAGGATAATTATTTTGAAGAGGCATTAAAGATGAGAAATCTTCTTGAAGAATTCACTCGTGATCATGGTATCCGCCCTCCTACTATTCTAGGTGTCAGGGAACATATATTCACCGGAAGGTATAATTTATATGGACATGTGTATATATGATCTACTTTCGTTCTCAAACTTATTTTTGCTCTTTTGCAAATCTCTATTCTAGGGTTTTCTTTTACATAATCATTCTGGGAATCTATATGCAGTGTTTCCTCTTTGGCTTCATTTATGTCCAACCAAGAATCTAGCTTCGTGACTCTTGGTCAGCGAGTTCTTGCCAATCCTCTTAAGTAAGTCTATGAGGTCCAGTTCACTTGACATGCAGTATGGTGAACAAGTTCTTATTTATTCTAATGTCTTTGATTTAACTGGTTGTCATTTATGCAGGGTGCGTATGCATTATGGTCATCCTGATGTTTTTGATCGAGTGTTCCATATTACACGTGGAGGCATCAGCAAGGCATCTCGTGTGATCAACATTAGTGAAGACATATATGCAGGTTTGTTTCTTCTTGTGGGAGTGTTTGTCACTGGCTGAATGTATTCCGTTTTGTTAAGCAAATATCTGAACCTATTCGGGATTGAATCACAGAATCATCTATTCTCTAACTATGTCTGCACACCAATAAATTGAAAAAAAATATCTTCAAGAGCATCTACCTTTTCAATCTCTCACCCGTGGTGTCACATTTGACAATCAAGATATACATATTCCGAGATCAGTGAAGTACAATAGCAAAATGTTTACATAGTTTAAGAGAGAAGTTCAGTAAAGCAATTAGTGGCTGAGTAGGTCGCATCATCAAACCCTTGACCTTACAACATACCTGTAGGGCTGTTTGTCTCCTTAGGCATATCACCAATAACCAATCATGTCAAATTATGTTTTCCTAATCACAGTGAATGAAGTCGACTATCAAAGAATTCAGTTTAAGTGGCCAGTTTGAAGGCAGAAGATGCTACCCCTGGGCAACTATAAACCCCGCTCTCCAACATCATGTGGTTTGATATAGACTCCACAGTCTCATATATTGTAAATACCCCCTGCTACCCCTGACACCCGAGATGTGTGTAAATGCAGTTGTAGTGAATTTATCCCAAATAGTTTGGGAGCCCAATGGCCCATGAACTCAAAAAAAAAAAACTCTGACATAGTTCGAACCCAATTATATGTGTAATGCCCTTAGTGTCTCAAAATAGAAAAAATTGATGCCATGATCATCGAGGTGCTGTATGTACCTCCTGTTCTTCCCTTCAGCTTATCAAGATACATGTTCTTTGCTTGCATTCTTTGGTCCGGGTACATATGCATGGATGTGATGTGCTCTGATGGATTTTCTTTTTTAATACTTTATGTAGGCTTCAATTCAACTTTACGGCAGGGAAACATTACCCATCATGAGTACATTCAGGTATCTAAATCACCATCGACAAAGTACATAATTGATGATTCCAGAGTCGTTTAGTTTTGTTGCAGAATTGTACTGCGATAACATTATGGTGCAGCAAATGTTGGGCGACTGAGTTTTTCTTTTTTTCTTCTGCTCTCTACAGGTAGGTAAAGGACGGGACGTGGGCCTCAATCAGATTGCTCTTTTTGAGGGAAAAGTTGCTGGTGGAAATGGCGAACAAGTACTTAGTAGAGACATTTACAGACTTGGACAGCTTTTTGATTTCTTCAGAATGTTGTCCTTTTACTTCACGACAGTTGGATACTACTTCTGCACAATGGTAAGCTTATTTCTCAAAGTTCATTGTACTCCCATCAGAATGATTTATTTCGTTTGCAGATATTGCAACTCACTGACATGTAGACCTGGCATTAGTTGTATAGTAGATCTTGTGACCAAAGCTTCCATTTTAATTACACAGTAGTGTTATTGTTACTGACAAGCTTTTGCTGTTTGTTTCTGCAGTTGACGGTGCTTACAGTGTATATATTCTTGTATGGGAAGACTTATCTGGTACGTTGAGTTATTCTTTTTTGATTCTCATTTGTTATTCTTTCTAATGTCAACCCAATAGTTGCATGGCTAAAGCTCAAGCTTGAAATTATCTTAGCAAGTGACTTGATCTTTGTGTAATTGTACTCGTTTGTAATATGTATATTTTTTTTTGCTTTTGCCTCCTTAAAATATGGCCCCAAGTGTTTCCTGAGAAGAAGTTAAATTAAACAATCAAGCCATATAAACTTTATGGAAGGAAAATATGTTTTTAGTCTCACATAAGATGGGTATAAACTTTCTTCCCTTCATATCGGTGGCCATACACTCTTGTTTCTAAGCTCTGAGCAAGTGACATAATTATTTTGTAACTGCAGTTTTCTTTGTTATGTTTTGTAGCTATTTTTGCCTTCTTCCTTTAAATGTATGCAATGGGCAGTGAAAGGTAGTTTTGTCAAAAATTAATGCCGGAAAGGTGATTATCTAGAAGGATGTTACTATAAAGATTATCAGTGGTTATTTGCCATACACTGGTTGTGCAAGTTTCTCCTTTCTGCGAGTCTTCCCCTTATGTGGTTTCTTGTACTTCTTGTTTCAGGCATTGTCTGGAGTTGGTGAGATCATACAAGATCGTGCCCGTATAATGCAGAATACTGCTTTGGGTGCTGCTCTGAACACCCAGTTTCTAATCCAGATTGGTGTTTTCACGGCCATACCCATGATACTTGGTTTCATCTTGGAACAAGGGTTTTTCAGGGTATGTATTTGTCATTTCTACTGCGAAAAGAAAATGTTTACCATCCCCCAACCCCCTCCCCATTGATACTAAGGAACAGGTGAATCTATGTAATACGATTTGTAGTTTCTAAGGTGGCTAGTGAATACATGCAGTTATGCTTTCTGATAATATTTGATTCGATTTGGCCCATGTCTTTGTGATTAATAAATAATACTTTGTGTGCAGTTATGCAGTTACATTTATTTTGTTTGTTCAACAATCAGATCATGACTTGCAATGATTCATTTAATAACGCAGGCCATTGTCAGTTTTATCACGATGCAGTTTCAACTTTCTTCTGTGTTCTTTACATTCTCTCTGGGAACCAGAACACATTATTTTGGTCGTACAATTCTCCATGGTGGTGCAAGGGTTCGTAATCTCTGCCGTTTGCTCATGCTTCTTTGAAATATGATGCACAAATTGATTTCTTCTATTTTATGGTAACAGTATCAAGCAACTGGTAGGGGATTTGTGGTGCGTCATATTAAGTTCACTGAGAACTATAGGCTTTACTCCCGCAGTCACTTTGTCAAAGGGTATGGATGCTCTTTATGACCCACATATGGTATGTGTTCTGAGATTGGAGAGTTGAATTTCTTTAATCTCTTTTGTCCGTTTCTTTTGGCAGGCTTGAGGTTGTGCTGTTGTTAGTGGTATATCTTGCATATGGTTATAATGATGGTGGTGCAATTGGCTATATTCTTCTCTCTGTCAGCAGTTGGTTTATGGCCCTTTCCTGGCTCTTTGCTCCGTATTTATTCAATCCATCAGGTTTTGAGTGGCAAAAGTAAGTTTCCCTTTTGTGGTTATAAAAATTGACTTTTGTTGACAACCTTACAATAATGCTCCATGAATTTGCAAGGCTGCTTTAAATATGAAATTTGTCTGTGTTTCATTTAGGACTGTGGAAGACTTCAGAGATTGGACGAATTGGCTCCTTTATAGAGGTGGAATTGGTGTTAAAGGGGAGGAAAGTTGGGAAACGTGGTGGGAAGAAGAATTGGTGAATCTTCTATGTCTTTCGTTTGTATTGTCAGCCTTGTATATGTTAATCATTCTATTTTGTTCAAGATATCCGGAGAAAATTTTCATCAAGTGACTATGATTTTATTAACTAGCTTGTTTTTTTTTTCATGCCGTTCTGTTTGTGTCTACCATACTACTAAAGCTACATTTACTGTTAGAGGGCAGGTCTAAATATTTCTGTCGTGTTTACTCTCAAGTTTTGGAGTTACTTTTGGAGATTTTCCAATACGGGATTGTTTGTTTTATCTTATGTGTATATTTTTTTCAGGCACATCTTCGAACACCGACCGGGAGGATAGCAGAGACAATTTTGAGTTTGAGGTTCTTTATTTTCCAATACGGGATCGTGTATAAACTAAATGTGCAAAAGGATCACACATCTTTGGCGGTAATATACCCTTGTATCACATAACTCTTTTTTCCTTGCTGTTCCATTTGCTCATATTTAAGTCTCAATGTTCTTCTTGAGGTCTTGTTGATTTTATGTTACTGTTTGAACCCTCCTCTGTTTGCAAAAGAGAGTTGTTTGAGGCAGGAGACCATTTGTTGTGTAATTATTGCATGTGAACAACAATATGATGTGTTATGTTCAGTGTGTCACTTAACTCCTTTATGGGGGGCAAGTTCTTAGTTCGATCATTTTCCTGCTGGAATATCTTAGTAAGTGATATGTGAATATGGTGCCTTCTAGTAATGAAAAAGTTGGTTTCCTGTAGGTTTATGGCCTCTCATGGGCTGCCCTTGCTGTTCTTATCGTTCTATTCAAGGTTTGATCTTCCTCTGGACCCTGAATTATATTTATATTTAGTGGACATGCTAATTCAATAACAAATCCATGTTACAGGTTTTCACTTTCAGCCAGAAGGCATCCGTCAATTTTCAGCTGATACTGCGTTTTGTGCAAGGGTTTATTTTCTTGATTGCGTTAGCTGGCTTAGCTGCTGCAGTTGCGGTTACCGATTTATCAGTTCCTGACATATTTGCTTGCATTTTGGCATTTATTCCCACGGGTTGGGCTATTCTTTCTGTGAGTCTTCCTTGGCTCTTCTACTTCATACTTGTTTCTGACAGTACTATGCATTTAGAACTTCCTCCTTCACCCTATTGGATCAGTAATCTCACATTTCTGCACATCAGCTTAATATTATCGCGTCTTATTTCGGAAACCATAGGTTCATTTGAAATTAATGTCATAACAATGTACGTACAGATATTAGTCCCTGCGCATGACAATACCCCTGTTAAATAATTTGCAGATTGCTGCTGCTTGGAAGCCATATGTGAAGAAGGTTGGCCTTTGGAAGTCTGTCCGTTCACTTGCCCGTCTTTATGATGCTGGAATGGGTATGATAATATTTATCCCGATAGCTCTCTTAGCGTGGTTTCCTTTTGTCTCCACATTCCAAACAAGGCTTATGTTCAACCAAGCTTTCAGCAGAGGTTTGGAAATCTCTCTCATTTTGGCTGGAAACAACGCGAATACTGGGATCTGATCTTTCATCCCAATGTTTTGTATGCTTGTACAGTAGGTTCGTTTCCTTGTCTTGTGTATCTCATTATCTAATCTTAGCGCGGTTTGGAACCTTCAAGGCTAGTGATAGTGTAGGCCTGTAGGCAGTAGAGTGGCGTATTTTGTGACGAACAACCCATGTATTTTTGTTAACAATGTAAATGTTTGTTGTAAAGCTGGCAATAGCAATATAGCCTTTGTTTTGCAGACATTCTGAAGCGGTGTCACTTTTGGGCGTCCGATGCATGTACATCGGAAGTTTATGGTGTCAAAATCACACTCAGACAGTCAGACTATCTGTCAAACCAATTGTATATTATTGGGAAACTTGCCGTGAGTACTGAGTAGACGTATAAACAAAGAATGTTGCCAGGGTCGTGTTATCTGATTCTGCTCCTCGCATTAGTTCTTTTTTTTTTGCTGGAAATGCTCACATTAATAAGATGGACAATGATGATATAATACCATTCTTTGATGCGTGACGCACACTAATCAGTCTCGGTAACGCGTAGTTGCGTACACAATTGCGACATTGGGTAGGTGATAAATATGGGTAATTTATCGGCAAAGCAGCCCGTACAAAGAATTTTCATCGTATTTCTCCTACGATTCGAAAAATGCGTACAATTACTATTTCCAATTGATCATTGGAATATTTTGAACAAAGTGGAAGATCTTAGATTTGTCGGGAAAAAAAAAAGATTTGTTGAGGATGCGTTCCACGTTGACCATCTGAATTGAACAATAATAAGAGTAATTCAATGGCCTTTTATTGGCAGAATTTGAAAGTACCCGCAAGTTGATCAATAGATAGTAATAATTTACTGATGGAATGTGTGATTTGACTCGAAATTAAATTGTAGAAGTAATACAAAAATGAAAGTTGTAATATGTAATTTGTAATCAATGAGAGGTTTACTCAAAGAAGTTAACTTAGTGTTTGACATAAAGAAAGAAATTGGTAGACTTTTGTCAACCCTCCTACCTCCCTTGTCCCCATTTTTACTCCAAAATAAAATGTCAGAATTCTGATTGAAGAGTTCATAAAAAAACATTGTAGAAAACGGATTCACAATCTACGTCAACATAAAGCGGTTGTTAATGAAAATAACAATAGCTAATTCACATTATCATACAACACAAAACTAGTAACACTAAAATGTAAATGCATAACCTTATTATCGTCACATCTACTATATGATTTCACATTGATCTTTTGCCGTCAACTATGTACAACTGAGTCCTTTGTAGGTACTTTACGCGAATTCATGAATCATATTATCTGTCTTGCTGACTTGCTCGGTTAATGGGCATTACCATAGTTATTCAAATGGTAAAGAATACACTTTTAACTCTTAAGGTTCTCAAATTTTACCGGCCTATGTGTCCTCCTTTTTTTTTTTGGTTTTTAAGTGCCTCCCTTTACACACAAAAATAATAATCTAATGTTCCTGAAATTCGGTTTACGCCCAACGTTCTAATGGTATATATTTTGTAGTTTGAATCGCCTACATTTTATTTACCCCTAAAACAGTTTTATTTATCTTTTTTCCAGATGCGGATCGGTGTACTGTTTTGGATAGAACATCTCAGACACCAAGAAGACTTTAGAAAAAAAAAAGAGAAAAGAAAAAAGAAAGCTCCTGAATCAGATAGGAAATTCGATTATTATTATTATGTGTATGTCGGTCCTAAACCGAAGATGACGCGACAGAGCGTAAAACCCGCCACGTGTAACAAATCTCAGCCGTCGAAACCCCATCTAAACATCCAACCGTCCAACCCACCTTTATTCGCCTATATATACCCCAATACCCCCTCGAAAATCCTTCATTTCTCCGGTCTCTCAGAAAAGAATTTCCCAGATCGAAAGAAATTTCTCCTCAACAACAATTCTAGAGAGAGAAAGTAATCAATCAATCAAAGCGCCAAACAAAAACAAACGAACAAAACAATCACAACAGAAAGAAAAAAAGGAAAAAAAGAAGTAATTTTCCCCTCTTTTCACTCTCATCATAGTCTCTCTCTCAGCTAGGGTTAGTTTTTTCTTTTCCGCCTAATTTCAATTTCATTTTATTTTTTCTTTTAATTATTTGTTTGCGAATCTTTAGTTTTTTTTTTCCGTCAATCGCGTGAATCTTACTCTAATTTAATTAACTTTATTTTTTCTTTTTTTTTTTGAATTAGGTTTACGGTTAGGGTTTTCTCAGAGATGAACGATCAGTCACAGATGATGAACCAGCATCAGGTAAAGAATCAATATTATTATAATAATCATTATTATAATTATTATTGTAATTATGAGGAAAAGATTTTGATGACGTCAAAATTACGTCACTCACAGATGATGAACCAGCTAATGGTGAGCCAAGCGCAGAACCCAATGATGCCACCACCGCAACAGCAGCCGGTCCCGGTACCCGTTCCACAGATGGTGGGCCAGAGTTACGGACAGTGGGGGCCCAACATGGGCCCACCACCACCTAATGTGAACTTGAATTACCTCAATCACATGAGTAACAAGAATTTAAACAACAATAATAATAATAGCAATAATAATAATAAGTTGATGTATGCAAAAAGGAGTAATAATAATAACTGGAAGGGGAAGAAGGCGATGGACAATGGGAGGAAGAGGAAGGATAGGATGATGATGGCAATGATGATGAATATGCCGCCCGGTGGTGGGGCGAGTAGTGGAGGGGGTGTAAATGGTGGTGGGTATCAGCCGCCGAACTTACATGAGTTAGAGAAGCAGAATAGGTTGAAGGCGAGGAGGTTTTATCCGAAAAAGAAGTTTAATAATAATGGTAATAATAGAATGTATGCTCATGCGCCTAGGAACACTACCTCGTACTTGATTAGAGCTAAGAAGGCGGGTGGGATTGCCTCACTTGTTTCGCCTTGTCCAGTGACTCCTGCTGTTTTGCCTACCCCTGTGTTCTCGCCTTCAAGGGAGGCGTTGGTTGATATGGCGAAGGAGGAGTGGGGGGTTGATGGGTATGGGACTATGAAGGGTTTGATTAGGTTGAGGTCGCCAGGGCATGATGAGGCTGTGGATAATTACGATGAGGAGGGACAAGAGGATGAGGAAGGGTCGAGTGAGAGTGATGTGGAGGAGTTGGAGGAAGTTGAGAAGAGGTTGGACCATGATTTGAGTAGGTTTGAGATGATTAACCCCAACAGTCATAATTTGGAGAATAGGGTTGATGATCAGGATACTCACATTGCTCAGCTTGAGGATGAGAATTTGTTCCTTAAGGAGAAGGTTTATTACTTGGAGCGTGAGCTCGGGGACTTGACTAGGAGGCTGTTGTTTCTTGAGAGGCAGAATCAGGTCGTTGAGGATATTAATGAAGAGGTTGTGGACAATGTTTCTGATAATGACAGTGATGGTGTGAAAGGTGATGGGAAGGGCAAGCCTGACTTTGGATTTTATGAAGGTGAGCGTGGGATGCCTATTTTTGCGAACTTTGCTGACGGGGGGTCGAATTCAGAGGGAGACAAGGTGAATGCTGGAGATAACAAAGAGGGGAGTTCTGAGGACGAGAAAGGTGTTGAATCAGCTGAAGGAGTGAAGGTGGAAGTTGCAGATGAAGATGGGAAGAAGCAGACCCTTGGTGACTATGTTTGTATGGGAGAGCCAGTTGCAGAGAAGGTGACCGAGTGCGATCAGTTTGAAGACAAAGACGGGAAGTCTGATGGGAACTTGAACCAGGACGAGGTGGTAGCTGGAGCAGCTGTCTTGGAGGACGAGGGTGACAAATTCAAGAATGATACCTCTGGTGATGTTACCATGGGGACACACTAATGGTGGACAATGGTATGTAGGCTGACAAAAGAAGCAACAGAGACTGAGTGTAAGGTAGCCGGGCTCAAGTAGACAAAAGGGTGTGAAAGATGATGATTTCGTTACTGATACTGTGGAAGACGAGCTCAGGGAAGGGGAGAGCATTGGCGACGGTGACTTTCCTTTGTCCCGCGTTAGTGTAAGTTCTTCTCTGATTTGTTACTCGCACATTGCTGGAAGGTGCTTGCAGGAGTTGGTTGTTTCTGGAATAGGACCACACTTTTTAACCTTGTGTATATATAACTGATCACCTTGGGCTTGGTCTTTGTATTCTTTTGTCTTCTTTTTTTTTTTAGTTTTGCCTTTGACGTTGAACATTAGTCTAGTTTAGGGTACATGGTATGAGGTATGTTTAATTAGGTTTTTAAATTTCTTTTGATGCTGTTGTTGAGTGGGTACATAAGTTGGACATGCAGGTTGGAAGGAAGGGAATTAGTTAATTGTAGTCAAAACGAACGAAATTGATGTACTTGCCTTCTCTCTGGCTTGATGTCATAGAACTTAATATGTCAAATATATTTGGTTTTTCTCAATTTACATATTTTGTTATTTACTGGGAAATTACTGGAAACTTGTTTCTTTGGTTTGATGCTCTTACCTTTGTACTGTTATACATCATCCCAAGTTAACTGTTTCTGTGGTGGCTTGGCATTGGCACAGTCTATTTATGGCAGGTTTTGTGCTAGTCAGCACTCAGCAGCACTAATCCGGTAACATTCACCAATTTTTTCGAGATTGTGATTTTCTGTATCATGTCAATATTACGGGCATGTATCTCAGTTGTTACTTGTTTCATATTAATCGCTACGTCTGAGTGGTATATTGTGTCATTTATTGTTGCTTTGTTTTGGCCACTGAGCTCTTTCTGGTCCAGGATGACTTAGAAGTTAGAATATCTGTCTGGTTATTTCAGGAAGTGCCCTTGTTAATTAGCAGATACTCTGCAGATTGAGTGCCTTGGTGTTGGAAATAGCTTATGTATCATTGTTTTTTAATGCAATTTTATTCATCGATGTAGGAACTCCTGATTTGTACTCAAGTTTGAAATGCATCATGGTCTATTATTGTGTGTGTTGTAAGTGTTGTTTATGGAATTATGGGTGAAGGAGTGATTGGTGATGGCCTCATCCTGGTTGAAACTTTACGACCTGATTGCATTGTTATACCCATCGTTAGACCACCTTTCTGCATTCGCACTGATGAATCTTTCCTCTGCAGCCTCTGCTAATTTTTGAGTTCTTGTCCATGCAAATGAAAGTTTTTCCCGTCAAGAATCTCTCCTAGAATTGACAAGGTCAATATTTATTATTAGAAATTTCACATTTTTCTTTGTCTTTGGTTCTCTTGTCTGAGCTACCTATCTATCAGTGACGCTGTGCATGTTTTGTGCAATGAATTTCCTTGTGTGGTTTTCCTATTTCCTAGTGTGGTTTTCCTATTCTCCTTATGATTGGTCAATCTCGGAAACAACCTCTCTGTTTTCTTAAACAGGGGTAAGGTTGCGTACATCCTGACCCGAGTACCCTCATTTAATGGGGATTTACACTCGATTGTTGTTGTTGTTGTTGTTGTTGTTGTTGTTGTTGTTGTTGTTTTCCTTCTCCTTATGGTTAATATATTATTTAATTTGCTGCCTCTGGAGGTGAGAAGTTTGAAATTTCCAATGCGAAGTGCGAAGGTAGCCTTGATGCTTTGCTTTTGGAAAGGAAATTCTGCTCCGGAAACAGTAATTTCGACATAAGTGTCCAAAGGTGAGCTCGGTAGGTTGTGATTTCTCGGTACATGGATCTGTAGTTCAGTACATATGCCTGATTTGGTGTTTATCGTATTACCATCTACAGGGCCTTAGTATTTTTGACAACAATCAGCTTGCTGTAACTTAGATGGTGATTTGGTGTTTATCGTATCATGTGTATTGCATTTGGCGGCATAGTACTGTCATTGTTAACTTGGTAGTTTGTGTGTGACTGTGTATATGCTGCAACTGAGCAAAAATTATTAGTCTAAATCTTGGATTAAGCTGCTTAAGGTTGATGGGAAGTCCTATGTCCATTAATTGCCTTCTTTAATTGATACCTTTGCTAGTTTGCTCCTTGCCATTGAGCATATTTCCATGGAAACGTAAATACTGTACGTCAAGGAACTTCCTTGCTGATTTGAATGCTTGATCAGTTTAGAATGTGTGATTCGTTTTTCTTTGTCTTTCACTGTTCTCGGCTGCGCTAATTTGCTGCGTCCTTGATATTTAAAAGATATGCAGCATGTAATGTGAGTTAAGTTCTTGCCTAGTTGCCTATGAGAAACTAGGCCGGAACATCACTACATCAATTCGATGAGCAAGTGAAGAGGAAATAGAGGAAGTCCTGTGTTGGATAGAGATCAGATTTGTGAGGTAATGTCGCTGTTCATATTTGTCTGATGCCTGAATTGGCATGTTTGTGCTCACATACGAGGGCATAATCAGTGACGACAGCCAGCATCTGTAATGCGGGTGCACGCCGGGTGTTTGTTTTGGATAAGAGCACGGAAGCCAGGTCAAGGTCGATCTTCCACCACCTTGTGTGCTGCAGTAACTTTTTTTCTTTATATCGTCTGGAGGAGGGAGGGGCGAACTGCTACGATAGTTTCTGTTCGCAGTACTGATTATTTTTTGTCAGCTTTGCACTTCCGAGTTAGTTTGGTTGTTTGCAATGGCTAAGCTTGTATTCAAGTAGTTTTTGGTTTTCTACCAAAGTATCGACTTCTGTGCTGAAATGAAACTCTTGCTCAATGTATAACCAATTTGCAAGTCAATTTGCACTAGTTTTCTCTCTTTTGAATATCAATGAAAAACGAGTTTATGTAATTGACAAAAACCCTTTTCGAAGTCCCTTGTGGTCTCTCGGACACACCATAATACATAAATTTCTCTGTGCCGCAAAATACTTTCGCAAATACCTCCAAGACTGGGTGAAAATTAACCTTAAAAAAAAAAGAAAATGGAAAAGAAAAATTGAATATGAAAAAGGAAGAAAGTATGGTGGCTCCCATAAATTGTAGTCATGGGAGTCACCATAATATAGTGTAATCTAAACCGTTGATTTTGCCAACTACACATTATGGCCATTGATATGTATTAATCAAGATATTAATATAAATTACTCAAAAAATTATTAAAATTGCTATATTATAAATTTAAAAAATCTCAAAAAATAAAGTTTAGATAATTATAATTTTACAAAATTTATTTTGACTTGAATTTTCACGGAAAAATATTTATTTTTTTGGAAAATTAAATTTAAATTATAAAAAATTAAACTCAAAACACTTTAGAAAATCACTACAAAAAATGAGCAAAATATATATTTGTTTTACACCAATCTAGATCACCTAATTTAATTTTTTTCCTATTTTTATAGACTTATACATCATTTATAAATTTTTTATAGTTTCAATGGCCAAAATCGCTTGATGTAAGAAAATGAATGGACTGGATTGCATATACTATGGTGACTCCCATGGCTACAATTTATAGGAGTCACCATACTTTCTTTCATATGAAAAAAGGCTTGGGAAAAGGGGATCGGATTCGTATTTTGAAGATACAAACGCACACTGGGAAAGTTAAGGAAAAAACTGCCGACCGTGATGAAAAACTGCACAACTAGTTAATTGGGAGAGTGACGAAAGAAAGGGAAACACGAAACGGACAATCATACGTATGTAAGGTAAGGCGTCAGCGGCCAACTTCGACTGACCTTTTCCAGTAGTGTAAATTGACTTACAACCAGCACTCTACTAGAAATGGAAATTCAGCTTTCAAAGTTGGGCAGTTTATATGCTCGGATGTATTCTAATCATTGACTGCAAATGCAATATACAAGCAGTTCCCCATGGTAGTAGTTCACCAATGTCTATGGCAGGTGTATCAAAATAATATATCACGATTTTCTTTGTAGAAACTTCAGTGATTATGAAGAGAACATGTACGTTTTTTAGCTTCTTGTTCTCACTGGTTCCTATGAACTATCCACACGTATGTGAACAAACAGTATGTCATTGTATCCTCGCGTGATTCTGATCTTCTCATCAGTGTACCTGCGAATGAAACAGGAAGGGAAGTTATAGGAAGCCTAGATAGTCGTGTACATCTGCAAAGCAAATATGGTAGACATCTCACAGTAGTTTGAAGGTCAATTTGCTTTTCATTTCAGCAGGAAGTCCAAGAGGGCCAGCGACTATAGCCGCATCATCCATTATGACATCATATGTTCCATTGGCAGCTATCCTGTTAGCATCATGTCAAAGCACTCTATGTGAAAAAACTGATAATCCAATATTATTGCAAGTGTTACCAGAACATAAAAGACTATTATCATCAAGCAATAGCACTCTGCTTAATATTATGAAATTGGCCTCTTAGGGGGCAGGAGTGAGTGATGCTGATACAGTCTATAGCATAAGAAACAAAAAACTACATTTTTTTTTTGTTGTACTGCTGCTCATAAACACCCAGTGACCTGTCTCAAACGTAATGCAAAATCTACTGTCAATGAAATTCTGTCAAAAATCACTTTCACCTATTTCACATAAATGGATGGCTGAAGGTTTTACACCCAAACATCAGACAGACAAAAGGACAAGAATACAATGATGAAAATACTTTGGGTACACAATGTGAACAATATCATCTAGTCCCTCGCACAGAAGGATTTTCATCTAATCATCTTCATCGCAACAATTAAAAGAGAGATGGAGAAAAGGACGTACTGATATGTTCCAGTCATGGAGAATTTGAGGCCAAGAACAATGTCAACCAAAAACTTCAGCTGCCCATTTGTCTTGATAACCTAGCATAGGAAAAATCAAAGAGATAAGTCCATAGAACTACCAGAAAAAGGTGTCATGGAACCGCAGTTGTTGCGAACTCACTTGTGTGCCCATAAGACCGTTGGCAGCATTCTCTAGCCAGCTGTCTGTCTCCACCTACAAAGAAAGACGAATTTTAGCTCCATCAAATGCCACTGTGACGCGAAACCTCTTACGGGAAAGGAAATAGTAACAAAACATTATAGAACGTCACTTAATTAGTCAGAATCCAACAAGTAACCAACGATAATGTGAGTATTTCACAACCTGTGAACTCCAGATCATCTTCCATTCTCCATCCAGAAGTTGAGGTTCTTCAACTTTATCTCGAGCTATGGAAATGAGCTTATCAATTGCCTGTGTGATTGAGAGCATACACCATGTTATTGTTGGAGAAATGGAATAGCTGAAATTTGATACTTTGCTTCTACATATACTCCAATAGCAAACTTACCTCTGTTACTCCAATTCCAGTTGAAATAGCTGAAATCAATTCTTGCCTAGGATCAGTTTCTTTCTGAAGCACAAAAGTGGTGCCCTGCACTATAGAATAATAATGGAAGTCTTTAATCCTTTTGAGAAACTAGCCACAGCTAAATTACTTCCCAAGATGAGTAATGATTCAGAAAGTCAGAAGAATAGGAATGGAGCTATATACCTTATTCCCCCTTGAGATGCGAATGTTTCCAGAGTCGGACAAATATGTGGTATCCAGCCATCCTTTTGCTTCATCACCAAGCAGTCTAAATGGCACAGGATAGGGAACCTTAAATGGCAGGAATGTAAATGAAAAAGCCGCTCTGTCAAACCTGAAGAGAATTCGTTTCCCATCCTTAACAGAAGCTACAGCCTGCTTCATCATACACAGCATATATATTAACAAGGGGGTGATTTAGTTGCCGAAAAGCATGTCACCGAAGGCTAAATACTGATTTGACTCTCACGACTATGCTTGCATCTTAAAGCTACCAATGGAATCATTGATGCCATAAAAGACATACCTCTACTTTTAACTCCCCTACAGCATCTGAGAATTTCACAATATTGGACACCCGTGGATCATCCGTTCGTAGGAATACCTCTTGGAAAACACTGAAGAAGTCAACTCCTACAAATGTCCTCTGCAAAATCAAACATAGAGTACAATGCTATCAAGTATCAAGTTTCGAGAAAGTGATACTCATCAAAACTAACATTCAGTTGCAGCCAATGATAGATTGCTAGATTAAAGAAACATGTTCAAAACTTCAAATTCAATTTAAACAGTACATTTGATCCCAACATACATCATACATTCTAAACATGGCCTAGCGCATGTACACATAAACACAAGCCTCGCAAGTTGCAAGAGAAACTGTAAATCTCAAGTGCGAAAAATAGACCTGAATTGGAGAAGCAGTTCCTGGTCTTGTGGTAAACACCAATCGCCATTTACCCTCAATCAAACTAGAACTTGTCTGGGAATACAAAAAAAACCATAGAAGCATTACAACAGATGAACTTAGAGCATTTAGCAGTTCTTAAATCTTAAACGTACACTGATTATACATTCACCGTAAGGAACAAATGAATGAATATTTTGGTTTACATTACACCTAACATTTTCCTAGGTATTCCTCTTTTTTTTTTGTCAAATCATCATTCTTCCATTAACTAGGTTCAGTGCATAATAATACTTAAAAGCATTTAGCCATCTTATTATGAACTATATCAAAATGGCAAAAAAACCTTCCAAGACTTTTTATTTTCCGTGAAGTTGCCGGAACTCAATACTTTCAATGCAGCAATGCATTTTAGGGTCAATCTCGGAAACAACATCCCTGTTTCTTAAAAATAGGGGAAATGTTGCGTACATCCCGATCCACGAGTACCCCCAATGAATGGGGTTTACAGTCGGTTGACATTGTTGTTGTTGTTTAGACTGTGTTTTATTCATCTATAGTGTTATAGTCCACTATTTTTCAATTCAGTCACTATTTTTCAATTCAGTTTCACTTCATGCTCTTACACACAAACAAAGCACACACTTAATTAAACTGTTCTAAAGGAAACTGGTGAACATAATTAAATACAACTCACTTGTGAATAGAAATATAAAGGAATATTCCTAAATCGAACTGAACAAATCAAAGTTGTTGAAAAAATAAAATAATGAAGGAGAATGGAGGATGCTTACAGGATCAGACACGCCTACAGAATCTTCTAGAACCCTCACAGCTCGTTCCACTTCCTGCATTTAAAAGTTTTAATTAATTATCAATAATTAAAAGAAAACATTAATATTAATAAAAAAAATAAACAAATAGTAAAAAAGAAGAGTAGAGTTAAGTACAGTACATACTTTGAGTTGGTTAGGAGAAGCAGAGCGTCCGCGACCTTGGATACCAATAAGAGCTTCGATTAGCCCATTTTCATCTTCCGTGAATATTCCTGTTTTTTTATTATTATTAATTTCCTTTTCTGTTTCGTTTGTTAGAAATGATGACGAAGAAGAACGAACGCGAATGTTACTAGCTAAGGCACTGGGGTGATAATTGTGCTTAAATTTAAAAGTAAATGGAGGGAATTGGATTAAGTGGGAGAACACTAGAGGTGTGGGCATTGGCATTGGCATTGGCATTAGATTTTTGAGAGAGAATGGAGTGTCTGTGTTCTGAACTTCTGATGATTGTTGATGCTTTGTTTTGTTTTGCTTTGTGGAGGGAAATCAACAACGCACACAAGATTTTTTTTATTTTGATTTTTCCTTTTTTTATTTCGGAAGTTCATGTGATTGTATATGCTTGCTGGATGTAAATGCATGTAAATGAGACAAGTCAGCAGGCTATCCCCTTTTGAATCTGCCCGGTCTAGTGCACAATTTGTAATATATTTACACCTTATGAAAGTTTAAGAAGGCAGGCCTCATCTCCGGTTTAACTATGGATTAACAGCTCGTTTGGTATGAGGGCTAAGGGTGAAGAGATTGGGATTGTGAGTCGATATTTTTTACTACTCCCACCATTTCTATCCCACTGTAGCTGTAACAACCTTGAGCATTTGGAGAGGAGTGGGAGGGGAAAATTATCCTCTTCCCTAATGCCCTCAACGAGATTCAAACCCCGGTCTCCATTGTGGACACTAGGGACGAATACCGTTGGATCAAACAAATTTGGGATTACACCTTATCATCTGATATTGGATTAGACCGAGTTATTGTAGTAAAGCAAAAGTGACAAAAAATACGCAAATGAAAGTCATGCACGCGGTGTCATTGAGCTTTTTTGTTATAAAAAAAAAAAACAGACGTGACCTTTAGTGTAAAGTTCGGTGTAAATTTATGTTGTCATTCACACCCCTCTTTATTCTCTTCTAACGTTACTTTTTTCTTCCATTATGTAACAATGCTTGGTCTTGCTTTGAGACCACTCACGCAGACAGAAACATCTCCTCCTAAGTCCTACCTCCCTTATCAAGCTAGTTATCAACTATGCCGTAAAAAACTGCAAAATGCTTGCATCCACTATTGCACTTCCAGTCAGATGTTCAGTACAAGTGCACAACTTGAGCTCTAATTGTGACTTGTGATGTAAAAAAGCACTAGTAGAACAGTCGTGCAGGTCTGTAAATCTGATCGATTACCATTGGTACATTAGCTCAATCAAAAGATTAATAATATAAAATAATCTAATCAACCTGTGGCATATGTACAGATTCATGTATTGGCGGCATTAACCGGAACATTGTAAAATCTACTGCCTGAACCTGATAACTTAATGACTATGATCCCACCACTGTTATTTTGATTAGCAGACAAAACTTCTGCATGAACTTATACGGAAGAAATAAGCACTATACATAACACGACAGCCGCCAACGTCACAGCACTTCCTAGCAAAGTATCCTACGCCAATGTTATAATAAAACTACTTGATCAAACTCATCCATTATAAATATCAAAATGGCATGGTACTATTGTAGTCACAATAATCAGCTCAACGGATACGAAGTAGGAATATCGTTAACTTCATTCTGTACTACTGTTGGTACCTTTTGTGCTCGTTTATTCGAACAAAGTCTAAGTATGACAAGCTGGAGGGGCTCAATGAAGTGTGGGATTTTGCTGCTAACTTTGCTAGTAAATTTCACAGATGTAAGGAGTCAGTTAACACCTGGTTTTTATGCAGTAACATGTCCTAACCTTATGCAAATTGTGAGGAAACAGGTTCAGATTGCTGTCATGAATGAGATGAGGATGGCAGCGTCCTTGACTCGCCTCCACTTCCATGACTGCTTCGTAAACGTAAGTATCTATTCCATGAAGTAACACCATGGTCAGTTGGTCACTAACCTTCGATCTTCAAAATAGTAAATCAACAATAACAACATCATGGTCAGCTGCAGATAGCAGTATCAGCGTCGGCTCAGACCTAGGCAGCTGAGTCCGAAAATGTAGCCCTTTTCTAATTTTCGAATTATTTGTTCGCTTTAACACACAATGACATCCTTTGCATGACTACCTAAGCATACTTAATATGATGCAGCAATGCATATCGCTCAACTCTCTGATCCTAATCATCTTCAGCTCCTGTACGTACATAGGGCTGTGATGCATCAATCCTACTAGACGGAAGTGACAGTGAGAAGCTTGCCCTTCCTAACCTGAACTCTGCAAGAGGATTTGAAGTCATCGATGCAATCAAAACCGCAGTGGAATCATCTTGTAAAGGAGTAGTATCGTGCGCAGACATACTAGCCATAGCTGCCCGTGATTCTGTTGTCTTGGTATGTCATCTCTTCACTTAGTTTCAGTCCTTCAAAAAAGTGCTTGTACAGAGCTTGCATGATCTGCAGAACTAAGAAGATGAGAAATCCGTATTTCAGACCATAACCATACAAAATAACAAAATCTAATGTAAATTGATCCTATATTATGTCAGAGTGGCGGACCATCATGGATGGTACCACTGGGAAGAAGAGACGGGCTGGTGGCTAACCAGACAGGGGCAAATAACCTTCCATCACCATTTGAACCTCTCGACAATATCATTTCCAAATTCAGCACTCGCGGTCTCAATCTCACTGATGTGGTGGCCTTACAAGGTACACAGAGCAACCCTGGATAACCTTTTCTATTTTGTAGCGATCTTTGGTAGTAGGTTTAGTTCTCGAGGGGAAGTTCAGGGATGAATTTTCATCCGATCAAGGTAAGAGTAACTAAAAACACCACAAACCTATGCAGGAGCTCATACAATAGGGTTGGCAAGGTGTGCACTGTTCAGCTCAAGGCTGTTCAACTTCTCAGGGAACGGAGCTCCAGACAGCACCATGGACACAAATCTAGTATCCCAACTTCAGACATTGTGCCCGGTTAATGGAAATGGGAACACGACTACTGCCCTTGACCAAAACTCGACAAATTTATTCGACAACCACTACTTCAAGAACTTGCTCAATAATAAGGGCATTCTCCAGTCAGACCAAGAGTTATATTCCAGTGACACTGCTAAAACAACAACCAAAAGCATTGTCGAGTGTTTCAGCAATAATCCACTACTTTTCTTTGCAAGCTTTGCGAAATCAATGGTCAAAATGGGGAACATAAATCCACTAACTGGATCAAGTGGGCAAATCAGGTCCAATTGCAGGGTCATCAACTCATAATCGAGCCCTTGACTATATGGAAAATTGCATCAGTAGTCTGTAACAGTATATGAAGCAGACAATGCAGGGGAATAAATGTAGAGAAGTTATAGCTTCAAAAAATTTAGAATGAGAGAATAACGTGCCTCACTCATTATATTCTCATATCAGAAGCTACTACAAATGGACATGTAATCAAATACAGTACAGATTCTTCTGAGCCTTTGAGGTAAAATCTACTATGAAGTAAGCATAACTAAATTCAGGATGAGTAAACTCAATCTGCAACAACCACAACATGGTTTCACAATGAACATGTAACTGTCTGTCCGTGATCACATGGGTTTCGTGTGATGAGATTCCCCACCAGAGATCAGTTTCCACACTAGATATGGCCAAAGCAGAGCCATATAGGGGCACTGGGTTGAGCCTCATGAAAAAAGAGTTTACATTGAGAGGAAAGCATAAAGAGGAGAAATCGGTACTCAGTAGAGCATCGATGCCTATCCAACAGCCCTTGTACGATCTGTCTACCATATACTTGTTAAGTCCTTCGCTCTTGTGTGAGGAATTGCTTGCCCTGATCTATATCTGTAGTTACATACATGTACTACACAAATATTTAGAGACTGAGCTCAAGTTAACTAATTACCTATGACCTTTTATGATGGTGTTCTTGATGTTGCTGGCCGTGTAGTTGTTTCTGGTAATGCCTAATCAACATTTGAGCATAGATCAGCTCGTTCCATGTATCAGGAACACCTGGAAGACACCAATGAGAACAATCTTGGTATCTCAATGGTGAATGTCTCTCCTCTTCAGTCAAGTGTTGTGATCTATAAACAGCAGGATGTGCATCTTTCCGATAGTCAGTCAATCTCGTAATGTTCAGATAGAAAATTGGTGTCTTCATCCACTTAATGACATTCTCCAGTGTTTGCATAATGGGGGGATAACTGAGTAAATGGGTCTCGTTCTTGAAAGGTTTGGTTTCCTTATCACATTCTCCACCAGAATTCCAGCTTCCTCCTCTGAAAGGTCAGTCAGTTCAAGCACAATAACTGTAAGAATTGTCCACTTCATTGAGAAATAATAGGAATTGTCTAGTTTTACCCACACACAAAAAAATCAAATCAAATCAAACAACATGACACTGTCGTTAACTTCTTGGAATATCTTCTTTACCCAGAGTTACATACCCATCAGACTAGGCGTTCAACAAAGATATCAGAAGGCCGCCACAATGCAGTCATATTTGTAAACAAGTACTTTACAGAAACGATTCAATAAATTTTTATAAAAGCATGCAACTGTTTCCTTCCACTTTACCTGAAATGAGAAGAAGAATACCCCCTAAAGAAGACTTGTGTTTTCTTGGGATCCACATTGGCATCCACCCATCTTGCCCAGGTAGTTACAGCTCTCCGAAAAGCCTCTACGCCATCAAGTTCACCATATACATGGCCACCCTCTTGATAATAACCCCTCCTGCAGAGTTTGCAGACAGGTTAATTATCTACATAATATTCCAAGCTAAGTTACAAAGATACAGACATAAGATTCAGCTGAGTGGGACTTCAAAAATGTTACCCTTTTGAAGTTTTCTCATGAGTCCACCAATGTCCAGTATTGAAGATCAGGATATCAGCATCCTTATATCTATCAGATGACCTCTCAACCAAATCAAGCCTCAATGTCTGCTTCGAACCATAATTGTCTGATACTTTCCATTCTTGAACCAAGAATGGAGACCGGAAAAACTCAACAGAACAATTGTAATCCTGATTGAAAAAAAGAACATCAATAAGTTTATCCTTCAACTGAATGAAACAACAAATGGTACCAACGGAGACAAGATAACATACTTTGATTATGAATGAGTAAGAGCCCTCAGTGCGAAATTCTTGTCTACCAGAGGCTTCAACAACACTGCTCTTTTCCTTCACGGAATTTCTAAGGATGCAAACAAGAGACTCCCACATATTTCTATTCAGAGAATCACCAACAAACACCAGCCGCTTTCCTCTCAACAACTCCAACATATGTGTGCCATTCAGTCTACAAAGTTAAATGAAGTTTAGCTTCAACCAATATGTAAAAGAAGCAGAATAATGAATTAAACTAATAAGGATTGGGGTTAGCTACCATGAACCAATCATGAGAGGCCATCATCATGCAGGTACAATCATATCACACATGCAAGCATGTAGGAAGACACACTTCCCTCAACAGTCAAAACCAATCTCTCCAATAACAGACACAAAAAATATAGAACAATATGTAAAACAAAACTGAAATGTTACAAATGTAAAACAAAACTGACCTTGGAATGTTGCAGCCATTGGGCTGCCACCTATACTTCTCAAAGGCATGATCAGGCCTACCATTGAGGAAACAATTAAAAGGCTCATCAATGTAAGGGCAAGACCCATGTTCATATAGTGGGTAAGAGTCATCTATGACCCATTTTCCATCATAGAGATCACATTGTAACATTGATTCATATAATTCTGAGGGCAAATATTTCATTGTATCATTGACCATAACCTTATGAGAATTATGGGTTTGGTTGACTGGTGAAGATATAGGCTTTCTTGAATTTGGAACATTACCAAATTTAGTTAAGTTGCCATTGTTGTTGGTTAAGTTAGTTGCTGATAGAACAACGCTAGTAACATTATTGATGGGCACAGAATGAGAATCATTGGAAATGGGCAAATGGGTAGTTAAGTTAGAATTTGATGATCTTACTGATGATGTTGAGTTAGGAAAAATATGGGAGAAGAGTGAAGAAAAGTGAGACTCATTAGAAGAGAGAAAAGAAGGGTTTTTTAGAGTAACAAAACTTTCAAAAAGCCAAGGGGAAGATGAAGAAGAAGAGGAAGGATATGTTGATGGGTTAAAGAGAAATAAAAGAGTGCAACAAATGAAAGTAAGCATGAAACCATAAGCAAAAGCCATGGTCTTTTTGGTATCTGAAAGGGCTGTGAGGTTTGGTGCCTTTGTTGGTAATGATAAGATTTTTGATGATTCTTGGTCTGCCATTATATTGTTGTTTGCTGCAGCTTGTTGATTGTGTGTTGCTGTGATGACTGGTGAGAGAGTGGAATGCAGGAGAGTTTAAAGAGTCTCAGAAACAGAGACTGTGAATGGGAAACAGAGAAATATTAGCAAGGTCTCTTTGACTAAAAAAACTAGTTCAGTGCGGCGGTAGTCTTCTACTTGACGCAAATCACGGTGATTCAGGTGCAGATTATGCCGCTAAGTTTACTCCTACAGTCCTACACATGCTTTTTTTTCATATTTTTTTTAAATGGACGTATAGGACTATAGGTAGTACTACTACCCAGAAAGAGCTATATAACAAAATTCCAAGTATAAGAGAAGAGAACTCTGACTTCGGAAATGTGACTCAATTTTTTGAGATAGGAAAAAGTTAGGAAACTCTCGGCCATAAGAATGGTCGAGAATTACTATTAAAAGAGAAATGGGAAAAAGTACCTGTATGCCCAAATTTAGATAACCAATCTGCTACCCCGTTTTGAATGTAAACGAGCAGCCTTGTATATCAACATAATAATTGCAACAGGTTGCTTTTCTCTTACAATCATATTCAAATGTTCTCGAAGCAGCACACATATGTATCATAGATCCTAAACCAGGTTTTGACAATTTTCAGGATTACCATAATAAGTTAATAACCAGAAACTACGACAGGTGAATAGTTTGGCAAAGTTAAAAGGAGCAGAGAACAACTGTCATTCTTTGGCACTGCAAAGTTTATTTACGCAACAAATCACATCTACAAACAATTGTAGACAGGTACATCACAGATGACGAACACTAGGACAAGCTTTAAAAAAACATCTCTTATTGCTGTCATTTTTTGACAGAAGACTCTTTGCTGATTACTGATCCTCAACCTCACTCTGTACGAGTAGCTCCCTTGATATAAGATTTCTCAGGACTAAGGGGAGCGGACACAATTGGAGCAAGCGCTCACAGGCTCTATAACAATACTATACCCGTTTATTCATCAGTAGCAATAAAAAAAATTAGGGTCACATGACATACAAAAAGGTTTCAAAGGGCAGACGAAACTTGTACTGGAACGGAAAATGCCAATGGATTGGGCTTGCCTGTAGAACTGATAATATGGGCACACTGCTTGAAAGTCACCTTGAAGTGCTTCAAGAAAGACCCATAACCTTTCCAGTTGAGGTGTCGATATCGATTTCGTAAAAGCAAGGTCTTGTAGGAAGCCCGGGCATTGTGCTCATTGTTCCAACCAAAGGATAGATGAATCCGGCACCAATGCTTCCCCTCACATCTCTTATCGGCAAGGTAAAGCCACTTGGAGCTCCCTTTGCAGCAGCATTGTCGGAGAAGGAATACTGAGTTTTTGCCATGCAGATAGGGAGGTTGGAGAAACCCTGTTTTGTGTACATCTCAATCTGTTTCTCAGCCTGAGAATTCATACGGACCCAAGTCATAAACTCCAGCAAAAATGTAGCAGAATACGAACACGAGAATTGCACCCAAAGCTGGAATGGTTCTATGCATAATATAAACTGACACAACTTCATCAACACTGGACAAGATAGACAACTCTCGTGGGATGTGAATGTTGGATCATGTAGACACGCCAAAAAAGAAGAAGAATGAAGCAGTATTTCAAAATATAAAAAAAGGGGGGAAATTTTGGAAGGCGAACGAAACTGCAGAGGATAATTTTTCTAGTTTTCTTTTTCTAGTCATGAAGCCTGGATTGGCCAGAGCAGCAGAAAAGAGTGCATAGAACAAAAAATAAACTAATCTTCATAAATGAATATAAGTACAATGGAATGCAACTAATGTAGATCACAACAGAGGATTGGCTAACCTGCTCAGAGTATTCAACACCCGCAGCACCATACGACCTTGCTATTGCCTCTATTTTCTCTTTGATGCTAATATCAACTGGATACAAGAACCTCAAAGGCTGTGTTACATTCTCACATGCTCTCTGAACTGCATTGCCAAGATCCACCTGAAAAACACATCCAATATTATCAATATTCAAAAACCAAAACCCATTCCTGCTTTTTTTCTTCTGCAGCTTTCCACTGCAATAACATTAGTCCATTATCAAACACAATTTGGACTATATCAGTGATCGTTTCAGTTTGAGAAAGTTATTTGGAATATGACAGTGAATCAGTGATCCAATGCCCAATGATTAATGATTAGAAATACTTGGTTACCCACAGGCCACAGCAACTAAAAAAAAAACACTCTCAAGATCTTTTTAGTCTTCAGTCTCCAACAACCAAAATTAAAAAGGAAAACAAATGAAGAGGCCTTGCTTTAACTAGCGACTATTGAGGAACCAAGGACAACTACATACCTAAGCAGCTATGCTACTTAGATAAATTGACAAGTGAAGGAAAACAGATTGGTACTCACCGCTCCTTTTCCACCATGCGCATGATGAGAACAGATAACAGCATCAAAAGCCCCAGCATCCATCGCTGCTTTCTTAACAGCATTCAGCTCAGCTTCAGTGTCAGAAGCAAACATGTTGATGGCAACCACAACATTTACACCATATGACTTTGTATTAGAAATATGCCTGGCAAGGTTAACACAACCAGCCTCTACAAGCCCGACATTCTCTGATGTGTAAGCACGATCTAAAGGCTTTCCAGCAACTACTTGAGGTCCACCACCGTGCATTTTTAAAGCCCTCACGGTTGCAACAACAACAGCACACTGGGGAGTCAAACCACTATATCTGCATTTTATGTTCATGAATTTTTCAGTTCCTATATCTGAACCAAATCCAGCTTCTGTGATCACAAATCCACCAGGTCCCACCAGCTTTAGGGCTATTTTGTCTGCAACAATTGAGGAATTTCCGTGAGCAATGTTGGCAAAAGGACCCGCATGAACGAGAACAGGAGTACCCTCTAGAGTCTGCATCAAAGTTGGGTTGATTGCATCCTTCATAAGAACAGTTAGAGCACCGCCAACACCCAAATCATCGGCTGTTATAGGTTCGCCAGCCTTGCTGTTACCTATCACCATCTTCCCAAGCCTCTCCCTCATATCAGCTAGAGAAGTTGTAAGAGCCAAAACTGCCATAATTTCACTAGCAACTGCAATATCAAACCCAGTTTCCCTCACCATCCCTTTTTCTTCGGGCCCTTGACCTATACTGATCTTCCTTAGAAACCGATCATTCACATCCATGACCCTCCTCCATGTGACGGAAGCTGGGTCAATATCAAGCCTAGCAAATTTTCCCGCCTCTTCGGGAGTAAGATCCTCTGGATTGGTTTTATCAATACCAAGCTTCTTCAAACGCCTGAACATGATGTCACTAAAGCTTCTTTTACCCTCCTTGTTAGCAGGACACAATCGGTTAAAGAGAGCCTTATCAGATTGACTGGCCTCATGGAAGATTCTGGTGTCAATTGCAGCAGCAAGAAGGTTGTTTGCCGCTGTTATAGCATGTATATCACCTGTTAGGTGGAGATTGAACTCATCCATAGGTATCACCTGGCTGTAACCACCACCAGCTGCACCACCTTTGATTCCAAATGTTGGTCCTTGGGATGGCTGGCGAAGACAAGTGACAACCTGCAGACAGATTATTCTGGTTAGTGATTAAATCAAAGAAGGAAGCAATCCACACTGCACAAATCATCTAAGCAAGACTATGCCTATAGTATACCTTTTAAAAAGAAAAGTTTGTTTACTAGTTATATGCAGCTGAAGACCACTATTAGAGATAGATAGTTTGAAAAGCAAAGAAGTGCACATTCCTGAGAGAGTAAGAGTTGAAAACACCTCAAGTACCAGGATACAACATGAATTTCAATGGTAACAGCACCCTCGAAAAATCAAAATCAGAGAACCAAAGGCCGCTAAGTTGTTCAAAAATTAAGTTACCACACAATTGCAGTATATCAGAAAATTTTAAACTACTTAATCCATTTCACTGGGAGGACAAGACGTACGCAACCTATCCCCTCTTCAGTTAAATTAAAAAAAAAAAAACAGGGAGACTGTTTCCGGGAGCAACCCTGAATGCTTTGCTGCATTAAAGAACTGACTTCACATAACTTCACAAAAAATAAGAATCGTAGATTCGTAGTACAAACCAGATAATAAATTTCAAGCAATGAGAACAAACAGGATACCTTCTTGTCAAGATAAGCTCCCAGTGCTTGACAAAGACCAACAGTGGTTGTAGATTTGCCTTCTCCGAGAGGCGTGGGAGTGATCCCTCCAACCACAACATAGTAACCACCCTGAGCTCCTTGCAACTCATCCAACACTGACAGTAAAACCTATTTCACATCCAGAATATTCCAGAAACCATATTCAGTATCAAGCCATCAACAAATATTCAGTATCCAGAATATTCCAGAAAAACATTATTAAAATGTAACACCACCATCACCTATTCACGCCTATATGTCACAACATTACAAATCACTAAATTACTAACAAGGAGACAAAAAATAAACCAGCATAGTTATCTACATAAAATAATCATTTTTTACACTAATTTTTTTTAAAGGAATAAAGGCTCGTCCCTAGGAGTCCCATCTCGGCTGGCTAAGAGCTAATAGGCTGCGCATTGAAGAGGAGGGGGAGGAGGAAATAAACCTCCCTTCCAATGCCCTGTAGGTAATGGAAACCGGGGACGATTACCACTAGACCAACACTAGTTGGTTTTTATTCACTAAATTAACGTAGTAGGTTAACTTATTAGCTACACACTAAACAAGACAAATGTATCATATTAAAACAAGTCAAGTTGACTACACTAGTAATGATGCAACTAGCTAAAGCAAACTACATTGGCATTTGGCACAATGTACCGGTAACATAATGAGAATCTCCTAACCAAGCCTGGTAGGTGGTAGCCCCCCGGGAGCAATCTCAAGTTATTAGACTATGGGCTACCAATACAATTTCCAATTTATTATCAAATGTAACACCAAAAATGACCTCACAATTCTAGAGAATAACCAACCTCACAAAAGGTTAATGTGTGAAAAAAAAATATACATAACACACATGACAAATGGCACAAACCCATTAATGCATAATAACCTAAAACGATGAAAATGGTCCAACTTACATGCAACTCGTCACATTTACATGCACTTTAAACACTATTTAAACTCATCTAATAACTTTTCTCATACAAAAACCAAAACCCAAAAGGTTAAAAACATCCTACATTAAAATACCCACGAATATAAAGCTTTTTTTTTTCTTCCTTTTTGAGAGAATAAATTCCCACGATAAAATAAATTCATCAAAAATCACAGAAAACAAGAAAAGAAAAAAAAAGGCACATGCCCTCACTCACCTTAGCTTTGTATTTTCCGTAGAGATCGTAGTGATTAGGGGAGAGATTAAGTTCAGAAGCAATCTCAGCGATGTGAAGTGGCTCAACAGCGTTAGCTATATCAATATCTGCAGGCACCGGTGACGTCACTTCCAACCTCCTCACTGTCTTTGACGATGAACCCATTCTGTCTAATTCTAATCCACTCTCTCTCCTCTTATTAGTTTCTTCTCCTCCACCAAATAACCCTCCCTTTCCCTTTCTCTCTATATACACGAAATGTCTGGTCCTGGTACTATTATTATTATTAGCACTCAGGTTTGATTTGTATTTTCCGGTTTTGCCCTTACTTTGAGTGCGGTTAGGGGACATGCATGTGGGTGCGGGTGTGGAAATAGTGCAAGTGGGTAAGTGTATAAATGACATTTATAATAGTAATAATAATAATAATAATAATAATATTGTTAGTGGAGAAATGTGAACCATAAATATAAAATGTGAGTGCGATATAATTTTTATTGTTGGGTCGAGTTAATAATAGTGCCATAGGGGATAGAGATGTGGATTGTACACATGTTTGGTGGAATAAAAATTGGTAAAAGTTATTTCTATTGAATATTCTTTTTTATGCAGGACATTTGATTGGTTGAGCAAATTAGAGGAAACAAATTGACAGGAATCTGTGGATCGTGGCGATTATTTTTTGAATGGTGTGCCGTAACTGGCAGGTTTCGAAAACTGACCTGGAAAATTATTTGGATTTATCCGTGATGCTAAAATTATTGGATAATAATTTAGGCGAAATCGTTGGGAATAATCCTTATTTCGACCGATTATCACAAAATAATATCAACTTCAAAAATAGTTGCGAATAATCCCTACTTGTACCCTCATAGCCCACAATAGTCCAATTAAGTTTTACAACAAGTTTTTTGACAAATTAAACCTTATTTTAAATCATCAAATTTTAATTTTGACTATGAAAAACATTAATTCTAACGGATATATGTATAACCAAAGTTTTTAATTTACATTTTAACATGTTTTAAAATGTTATTGGATCGTTCCGGGCTATAAGAGTTGAAGTAGGGATTATTCTCAACTATTTTTGAAGTTGGGATTATTTTGGAATAATCGGCCGAAGTAGAGATTATTCCCAACAATTTTGCCAATAATTTATAAATGTGGGATTGGTTAAAGTGGTAAGTAGTTTCATAATGCTTAGACGATGTCTCGAGTTTGAGCCTCCGCGTATGTAGAGACTTTCATTGTGAAACTCTCCCACCATCGTCAAATGTCAGGTGTTCGACTCGAATCTCATTAGGATGTATTCGCAACCCTGGTGAACCAAACGGGCAACCAAAAAAAAAAAGGCGTCAAGAAGCTATATTTTCCCATAATTTGCAAAGAGAATTATTATAAGCTCACCTAAACCATTAAATTAGTCATTTCTTACCCCTGTAATGTTTTTTAAAGATTAAAACTTCTTTATTATGAATTTCAATTGCGTTTTGTTAACTTAATTTTACTATTTGCCTTCAAAAAAAAATAAGTTTTGCAATTATGTTCTTTTTAGTTCACTTAAGCTTCAGTCATTTTTATTTCATGAATTTCAGTTTGTTTTGGAGCTATTTGGGATCATTTCAATTTCCCAGCAGAAAAATTGGTTTTAAATTTTTTATAAGTTTTGAAAATCATAAGGGAATATATAACAGGCTAATAGTTTTAATTTCAAAAATAAATTTATTAACAACCAAATCGAAAATATTAAAAAACAAAAACGGAAAGGTCACACTAATCCCGAACAGGGCTAAGTTTTTCAGTTCAGTTCAACCTGTTTTAGTTCAAATTTAATACAAGCGAACAAAAAATACCCTCAAATTCTCATTATCACAAAAATGTAAACAAATGTTTGATTCCAAGAGACAAATAGAAGTTGCTCGACTAATCCTCCTTATTGTTTAGAGTACTTTTTTTAGATAAAGTTAGATAGGCACTGAATATATACAACTCTTTCGAATCATTTTTACAGCCTTCAATGGAGTCTTGCTCGACTAATCCTCCTACAATTCAAAAAAGAATTTATGTGAACCCGTTTCATATTTGAGATTGAGTATTATTATTTACCCGAGACATCATTAATACTCCTCCTCCCAAATGCATTACTGATGTTAGTTTTATTTTAACCCTGAGCACCGGAGAGAAGGGGGAGGGGGAAATAATCCTCCTCTCAAATGCCCCAACGAGAATCGAACCCTGGGACGATTACCGTTGGACCAAGTACTACTTGGTTAGTTACAACCCTGTATATACAAGCCTCTAAGTAAGTCCCAGTTCTATTATTAACTGGGTATTTCATGATTCGCTAAAGTATATAATTGAATGACAAGTTAGACAAGATCTTGATTTTTTTTGTAAATTTAAAAAAATTGTACACATTTTTTTTAATGACGAAAGTATTCATAATGCTAATTTTTTAAGGAAAAAACCTTAAAAGGCAATCATGTTTTGGACACCTTGTGGACTTTGTTTTTCTGAACTGGATTTTGATGGTATACTTATTGGCAATAATGTAACAATTGATTATTTTTTATGGAATGATGATAGATATAATCTCAATAAAGTGTTCAAATATTGGCAAAGCCAGTATCTTAGTAGCCGAGACTGCTGCATTTCGAAATGGTCTATTTACAACATGACAGCTTAATGTCAATAAGATAGAAATTGAGGGTGATAATCTAGTTGTTATTTGAGTTTTACAAGCTAGATATTGGACACCATATGAAAATCTAACACTTTTAGATGATTCTAAATCTACAATTTTTTTATAATTTCATATTAATCACATCTATTGAGAAATTAAATAGAGCTGTCAATTGGCTCTCGAAAAAAGTAATAATAGAATTCAAATATTTCTCCAAAAAAAATAGCACAAAATAATATATTACAACATATTATAAACATAATAAGGCGAGGCAAACCAAACAAGTTAGATCACGATGGCCTATTCTTGAACTTAAACCAAGTTCATCGTTGATGGACCACAATTTGAACTAGCTATATAGTCATATAGAGCCTAGAGGCATTCTCAAACACGTTTAATAATTATCATTACTCTTATGGTTTGAGCCTTTGAGGTGGTTTATTTTTTTCGAGACCAAATGCCTAGTGTCAAGAGTCTCAAGACTGTCAACTGAGCGGCTGATGACTAGGACGCCCAAAGAGGTTGCTTTCTTCCAATTGATAACAAGCTAAATGTGCAAGCATGTCCATCCTTTCAATTAGAAACCAAAAATCAAACGGACACGTGAGTGGATAAGAATTTTCCAGCTCTAGAAAACCCTTGTCCGCTTCTTTCATTCATCACATGATCTTTCCATGAAAGACCAACGATTGACCATGGCCAATTTTCCGTCTTGTGGACTTGACTGTTGCTCTGTTGGATTGGCCATTGATCTAGTAATTTATCCTGGTTTGGTAGATAACTATGTGTCTATGTATACCAATATAGAGGTAATTGAATTGAATAACAGAACGTTTTTTTTTTTTTACTTAAATTATCAAATACAATATGTAAATGAAAAGCTTCTCAATATTACGTGTGTGTATTACGAGTACTGAAATTGAGCTTACCTTAGGCCCTGTTCGGGATCATTGTGAGTTTCCAGTTTTTGGTTTTCAAATATTTTCAACTTGGTAATAATGAAGTTATTTTTGAAATTAAAACATTTGACATGATATATCATGTTATGATTTTCGAAACTGACAACAGAAATTTGAAAACCACTTTTTCTGGTTTCTAAAAACTGGTTTTTAGTTTCGAAAAAAAACTGGAAACTGAAAACTGAAAACGATACCAAACAACACCTTAGTTTAATAGTTTCCATTAGCTTATAAACCGCCCCTACAGCCACTAGTCCACAATGTGGTGGAAGCAGATATTTGCCCGATAGCACGCCAATATGTCATTTTTGTTGCCATGTCATACAGTCTTGGTGTCATGTATACTCCGTATATTATTGTATTAGTATATTTATATGAATGGTCGATCTTCGACAGAACCTTCATACTGATGACGATTTATTTTCTTTTTGGGGCAACATGTTGTATAATAATTTTATTGACGTACGTAACGTTTAGGTGACTTGTTCAAGTCAAATAGGCGGCTCCTCCCAATTATCTACTCTCATTTGCCTATATATAAACTCGGAAACGCATAGCTACAGAATTCATCAAAGTGATATACCAAAACAGTACAGCATTATTAGAAGCTTACGATCAAATCAAAATTTACATTTTAGAGTGATGGCAACACTGTTCGAGATGTCGTTGGTTGACATGTTGATTCACTTGGGCGTATTTGTGCTAGTTCAAGCTCTGGTTTATCTGATTCTATCAAATTCATCCGACATTTTCTCCAAGAATAAGAACTTGAGATCCCTTAGCTTCAAGCGAACACGCTCTAGCAGCGTGCGTCACCTTCTCTCTCTGATTTCCGATGAGCCCGTAGCTGCCTCGCCGCGGCCTGGACAGCAGAATCTTGTGAGCTGCTGGAGATGAGCATATTTGAGGCAGCAGCTAAGGGTGTGGGTAGAACCGTAGACGAATAGTTGTTTATTGATTATTACTTAAAAAGCTTCGAAGATACGGGACTTTACATCCGTAAAGTTTTGTATGTATCGTCATTGTTGATTGCTATGAAATTGTACAACACATGATTGTATGTGTTTGATTCGCGCATTCTTCCGCGATTGCAGTTCCGGTCAAGTGTTTGGGCTCATACATACGTGTTGTTATTGCGTTAATCAAATTTCAACTTTCAACCCATGAAACATTTGATGAGAAATTACGTGATTGAAAGCATGCACAAACTCCTGCGACTTTCTTAGTTTGATTTGTCATGACGTTCATCCTCGAATACAAAAGATGAACATCAAGCCAGTATGTTTTGATAATACCCGAACTGCTGACATCTCTAGTTTTTATTCTATTGAAATTTAATTGATTCAATTGATACTAAAAACCGGCCAAAATTGATCAAATACAAAAAATTGGAGTTCTTGACCATCCAAAAAATACGTTTTTAAAAAATCAAGATCCAACCAAAAAAAAGGTCAGAAACGGCCAATTTTGACTAGTTTGATCGGTTCTTGACCATCCAAATTTTGTGTTTGATAATTGGTTAGACCATTGGTTCTTAGTTGAACCGCCCGATTCGATCCAATTTTCAAAACACTAGTCTACCCTCTAAATGCAAAGAAAGAAATATATAAGAATATCCCTTTCATATATAATCCACTAGATATTAACGGTGTAGTAGTTCAATTTACACTGTAAGCAAGAATCAGCAATTTAGATCATCTTCAATAATCGAAAGTAGGATTATTTTTATTTCTCAACAGACCCACCCCTATTTTCTTTCTAAAATCCATCATCCTTGCAAACTTCGGAGTAGGGGCCAAGATCCTCTCAATTTGCCATAAAAAAGGATAATTCCAATCATTTACACACGTTGAAATTATATAAGAAAAATAGGGGGGGTGTTTTGGGAATTAAAATAGAAGGAAAAATCAACCAATCAAAAGTCTTATATCAAAACTGGAAATTCCCGATCATTGGAGAGGATCCTAATTCTCGGAGTAGAGATCTTCTTAGTAATCAATAGTCGTCCATAGGGAGTTCCCCTCATTAAATTGCATTCACTTGCATCAATATCATCAACTCCCTCCTCATTTAGACCATCTTATTACTTACAACCTTTCTTTTAGCTTGGAACAAGTTGAACTCCATTTTGCTGGACAACAAGCCTACGGCATGCATGTGTCAAAAGTCAAAACTCATTGGTGCATTTGTGCTAGCTTACTAGTAAGTTACTATAGAAAGAAAAAAATCAGAAGTAATTGTACGATAGGGTGTTCATGCAATCAATCTCAACCTCATACAACATTGAGATTCAAACGTAAAAAAACGTCATTGTATCAGAAGACTGCTTTCATTCATTCATCACTGGGCCATAACATACTTCACACTTGTCATTGCAAATGTTCATGTTAGCCCAATCCATGTGGTCACTTGTCACCCTCAATTAAAGTCATTTTAAAACCATCCTAATGTTTGAATAATGCAACCGTTGCGTGACGAAGATGTCACCTTTCTACGTCGAAAATCTCAAGAAAAGACTAATTGCTAACATATTTAGGCACTGTTGATCTACTTTCGTCAAATAGTAAACCAAACCATGCTAATTATTGGACTAAAAAAATTATCAAATCAATGCCCACCAATACCAATTCGTAAAACAAGGGTAAGAAAAAGCGAACCACTAGTCCAACTGGATTAAATTGATAGGACAACATTACACCAGCTGACTAATAAAGTCTCTGGGGCACTGTAGTATTTATTACATAATCTGATTACATTACATTACAACTACGTAATTTACGGAACCTAAACATTGCAAGGTGTTGTTTTAGACACTTGTACTACACTCTCTCTCTCCCCACATCTTTGGCTTTGGCTTTACCTATTCTTTTGTTTAACTCAAAATCTCTAGCTAACAAAAACCAATCATTGACGACCCTTCAGCTTACTAGCTGAGCTGTGTGACTAATTATACTCAAATGGGTATGTTCGTATGTTTATGTTACCTTGTAGTATTTGTTTTCTGCAGAGATCATTTGTTAAATGGGTTTTTAACTGTTTAATGATTTGTCTGTTTTTTCAGGTTAATAAAAGCTTTTGTCATCATGGGCAAGCTGTGATTATTCTCAAGCTGAATTAAGGTTTGGTAAGAAACTAACATTTGTTCTGTTGTAGCTGAAACTATGAAAGCCAGTTTGTTATGTTTGGTGGCATCACTTTTGTTTCTGTTAGCACGTTTTCTGCGTTTCACATTAGCTGCTTCACCTTTATGCCCTGAAGTCTTTCATAATATGAGGAAAAAAGTACTTACAAAATGGCATATTACCTTACCTTTTGATAATGTGTAAATCTGTTGCTGAGGTAAGAGAGATTTCTGTTGGGTTTGTCTTGGAATGTTGAAGAAATATGCTTGTCGGTTGGCGGTTGCATTATTTCAGTGAGTTTTGTTTGGCTCTGCTAGTTGATAAATGTCTAACAATCCATTGAAATAGAAAATCATATGATTAGTGTCATTTGATCACTGATCAGTTGGCCTTTTGGAAGAGTTAGCAACACTGATCATGTAAGCAAGATGCAGTAATATGATGTGTTGTATATGGTAAAAATTGGATCTTTTATCAAAAAGAAACAGAAATTTGGTACTTTTGGGCACTTTAAAGTTCCTTCATCTTGTTGCACCAAAAAAAAAAGTTCCTTCATCTTGGATTCTTCTTCTCTAATCACCTTTCTGTGATGTCATTATGACTAGATAATGTAAATTATATTATGGCTCAAAAGAATAAGTAGCTTCATGCTTTGAGTAGAACTACTGTTGCTGATTGCTTTCTAGATTGAGTCTAAGTCTAAAGTTATCTAACAACTACTGTCTAAAAGCCATCTTTTCTTCGTATTTTTGTCTTCTTTTTACTGATTGATTCTTTCTTACAATAGCACAATACACATAAACAAGAAAAAAGAAATTGAACTTGTACAATGTTGAGGCTTATGGTTATAAGCTAGCACATTTTGCTCATGCTACAGGTAAGGTCATATAGTGAACACTAAAGAGAAACAAGTTTTTCGGCCGAATTGTCAAGCTTCGCAGTGGATGTACAGAAGCAAGTAATAACTTGAAGCATGGCTCCCGGTGGTGATATCTACAAGGAAATCCTGGATCCTCATCTTGTCTTCACCGATTATGACACGGCAGCTGCAAATTCAGACTCAAGAAACTCTTCATTCAAAAGATGTGCTTCCAATAGCGGCTGGAGGCCAGGGATACCGACAAACTATGATGTGCATGAGCTTCTTGAGTGCCCTGTCTGCATGAATTTGATGTCGCCCCCAATAAATCAGGCATGTCTTCTGAATCATATGTTTCATTTATTCCCCTACTTTTTGTTGTGTGTTCTACTAGATGTTTGAGGAGTTCTGTATCTTCCATGCTGTGGTAGGAGCCTCTTTCCAGTCACTGCACTGTTAGTTGTACTTAAGACATTGTTGTACAAAAAACCTTACATTTCTGTGAGTTGTTTTTGTATGTGTACAGTAACATAGAAGATCAAAAATACTATCTTGCCACAAAAATTCTGTCCATATTACTTGAAGTATCATTGCAATGTGAAATCTGTACCCACAAAGGTTGTTGTTTTAGTAATCTTTTTTGAAGGATGTTAATATCCGAGGTGAATAGCTCTTTATTTCAGTTTCAAATCTTTCCCAAGAACCTAAGCAGCAAAGCACACTGGTATGATGGTATACTTACTTCCACATCAGTCAGACAAACCAGAAACCACTGTAAATTCAGATTGCAGTCTATTTTACTTTATCTGCAAGATGTGACAATTGCGTGTTCAATTACTATGTGACATCTCTATTAACTGTTTTGAAGTTGAATTACTATGCATATATGATTAGAAGAAACATCTGAAAGGATCTATTTAGAATGTAAATTCATGCAAGCTGCATATATTCAGCTAGCCTAACATTGTTGATGTAATGACTTTCCTTTCAGTGTCCTAATGGTCACACCTTATGCTCTCACTGCAAGGCTAGAATGCAGAATAGTTGCCCTACCTGTCGCTATGAGCTTGGTGATATCAGGTGCTTGGCTTTGGAGAGAGTGGCAGAGTCACTCGAAATACCTTGCAGATACCAAAGCATAGGCTGCCCTGACATATTCCCCTACTATAGCAAGCTTAAGCATGAAACAAATTGCAGGTTCCGCCCATTCAATTGCCCTTATGCAGGATCAGAGTGCTCTGTGACAGGGGATATCCCATTCCTAGTGATGCATCTCAAGGAGGATCATCGGGTTGATATGCATGACGGTTGTACTTTCAATCATCGATATGTAAAAGCCAGTGCTCATGAAGTTGAAAACGCAACATGGATGCTGACTGTAAGTCCCTTTTCTCTTTTTTCCTTTGTTTTTCTTTCTTTTCTGTTGCCTTCTTTCAGTGTCTGGATAATTCAAAAGGCAAGATTTACTGATTTAAACCTTCCAGTGCAAGTTCCGGTTTTTGTGTTCCACACTGCTACTTGTCGAATTTGAGTATTCGACAGCATGGAAACCTCTCAAATATGTGTGAACTTTCATGTTGGCATTGCAGATATTCAATTGCTTTGGGAGGCAATTCTGCTTGCATTTTGAGGCTTTTCTTCTAGGGATGGCACCTGTTTACATGGCCTTCTTGCGGTTCATGGGTGACGATCATGACGCAAGGAAATTTCGGTACACCCTGGAAGTTGGAAAAAGTGGAAGGAAACTAACTTGGCAAGGAATCCCAAGAAGCATTAGGGATAGCCACAAGAAAGTTAGGGACAGTCAAGATGGACTAGTTATTCATAGGGACTTGGCACTCTTCTTCTCCGGTGGTAATGGACAAGAGCTGAAGCTTAAGGTCACTGGCCGCGTTTGGAAAGAACAATGAGCATTTTGGTGTGCAAGTGCTGTGAATGTAGAGTATATCAGACTAAAGCAAGAAATCATCTATCAAATTACCTTTTGTTGATCTTTGTACATACAGTGATCCTCAACCAAGGCAAGATAGACTAGAAAGTGCTATAAATTATCTTCTGTAGTATACCCGCCTTGGGCTATTTCAGTATTTTGTGAATCAAAATCATCGGTTCATTCTGCTATCCTGAATGTGCAACTATGAAGAAAACTTGATCGCATTAAGAATTTCAAATTTTTACTCTACTGCAATGCCGCTCATCGGTTTTGGCTTCTGAACGTATGATCTTATTGATCTGACAGTGAATACTCGACTTCAACAAGATATGAGAACTTTCACAATTTGAGATGAACATTTTTCAGATGAAATTACAAAGGCATGAATCAGTGGCGGATTCAAAAC